>PITA01034376.1:0-11689 GCA_004023965.1 Spilogale gracilis | reverse complement strand
GTAGATGGACTTAAAATTGAAATGAAGTTAAGATGTGGGTATAAACCCTTAAAGAGCCCCGGGGCTCCTCTCAGCATAAGCAACAGCCAGTCCTCTTTCAAGTTCTAGAGACGTCACACTGGCCCAGGGAGATGAGGAGATTATATTCCAGGAAAATTACCAGCAGAAGTTTTCATCTGCAACTTAAAAACAGAACCCTGAAGGGAACCTTACAGCTCATCTGCCCAGGGTTCCTAAATCAGGCTTATCATCAGAATCACTGAAGGGACTTTTCAAAAACAAAGATCTTGAGCCTTGCCCAAACTTTCTAAATCTCCAGGGCAGAGATCACAGAATGCACAGTCTTTAAAGCTCCCCAACAATTCTGATGATCGACCATCTTGATTGGGGTACTCTCATTTTTCATGAGATGGCAGTGATTAAGTTTGGCAGGGGCAGGACTAGGGTCCCCTGCACACCCGCCAGTCAGCACCCTCCCTTCTCACGACCTGCTGCCTCTCCTGAAATCCTACAACGTCTACTTGGAGTCCAGACCATTTCCCCTTCACAAAGTGAGATGCTGGCATCCTGCCTAGAAACCCAGTAGTCCTGTGGCCATTTTATTCAAATGAAAGAACAGTATCTAATTGAAACCCAGCTCTTTTTTTTTTTTTTAATATTTTATTTATTTGACAGAGAGAAACACAGCCAGAGAGGGAACACAAGCAGGGGGAGTGAGAGAGGGAGAAGCAGGCGTCCCGCCGAGCAGGGAGCCCGATGTGGGACTCGATCCCGGGTCTCCAGGATCATGACCTGAGCCGAAGGCAGTCGCTCAACCAACTGAGCCACCCAGGCGCCCCTGAAACCAGCTCTTAACCAACAGGGGCTTCAGACTCATGCAGTTCGGGGCCACCCAGAGCCACTGTTCGGTCACTGTCCACGCCCTAGAATTCATAACCCAATCAACCCCGTCCTCTCTGCAGACAGCGGTCTTTCAGGTATTGGTTCCTGCAAGGCAGTGACCCTAATTACGTAAAGGGTGAATGCTAAGAAAATACTCCTGACATTAGTCTTTCATGATTTTGGAAGTCACAGATTTCTTCCAAACATGGATTCTCTTGGAAAACCGTTGAAATGGGCGGGAATTCGCTGAGAGCATGTGAGCTCATCACACAGTGACTCAGCCCGCAAGTGCGCAGGGGTCAGAGAGAAGCCACCCTGGTCTGACACGTGAGTGGGGCCATAGGGTCAGTCTAACAAGTAGTTTATTAGCCTAAAGGAAAAGGTATATTTACAGAGGAAACCACCAAGGTCATTTTAAAAGTGTGACTCACACACTGAGCAATCGTCCTTTGCCTTCCGTCACATCCTACCAGAAAACACAAAGCCCTCCTTCCTTCTTGGTCTGAGATAGGGTACCACCAAGTCCAAGGTGTATGAACAGGGCAAAACGGGGAGACATACGCGGGCAAGCAAAAAGATACGTCTCTAGGGTAAGAGCCACATCTGGATCTACAGGCTCGGCTGACTAAGTCGCACTTTTGCAGGACTGTTGGGAATCCGACGAAATCTTTACACTGTATTCCACTAGAGGAAGAGGGTCAAAACCAAAATTCAAAATAAGATTTTGGGAGAAAGCCTATAACGTAGCATGTAATGCCAATGCCAACAAGTATCCCTAGACAAACTACACTGGAGCTCAGATGGGCTGCAATGCAACACGACAGCACAATCAGAGGACTAGACGGCGAGTGACTCATCCAAGTTCACAAAGCTACTGACGGACATGGTTGGGACTCGCCTTCAGGCCCTGGCCACTGGATTCAACTAAGCTGGATTACCAATACAGAGAGGTTCGTGAGGAAACCCAAATGCATCACTCTAAATACCATGAAGTCTCTACTTTCACTACCCCCACTTTTGCCCAGGCTATGAGACCTGCTGATGTCTCAGATTTTTCATCTGACACACTATGGCTGAGAAGAAGGCATCTGTACACTGACACCGTAACATTGAATCTCAACATTTCCTGGACGTCCGCTCTGAGTCAGGCAGCATCCCAGGCCACCGCAGCCCAACGGAGTAAGACAGCTCACTGTTCGTCTTGCAGGTTCAACAACATCAAAGCCCGGTTGCGGGGCAAGCATTTCAAGCAGTAACAATAAAGCAGTCTGATTACTTCAGTCTGGTTCCTGGTAAGAACTTATCCACATCACAAAAGTCCAACCATCTGGGCTTATCCTCGGACACAGTAGGACATGAACGATAGGATGTCAGCCCCCACACGAGGCATGAACTCTGAGGATTTTAACAGCAGGTAACTGCTACTCGAGCCCTTGGGGAGACCAGGGAAGTAGGTCTGGATGCAGAAAGGAAGCCCAACACGATGCCAAAGGCATAATGTCTGTTGCTTGGCCAAAAGCCCACTGGAGACATGAGCCCCCAAAAAGCACATTTCATTTTTCAAACATTTCAACTTCGAGGCAACTGAAAAAGTGACAGACAGTTGTGCTAAATGAGAACTCAGGATGGTTCCACTTTAACCCTACCTCCCAGTGACCAGCAAGCTTGGGTGGGATCTCTAAGCCCAGCTTCTCCAGCTCTTGCTCCCTGTACTTCTCATACCGCCGGTAAGCAGCACACCCGCCGCCGGTCACCAGCAGAACGGGCAGGGGACGCAGCAGGAACGAGGTTCGAGCGGGGGCAGTGTGGGTTCTTCTGGCATCTGTACAAAAAACAGAAAAATTTTGAGACTGGGAGAAGGGACAAGGATGAGTCGTGCAAACAGCACTAAAATGAGGTCCAGGATACACCAGGCATCTTCAATAGGCAGGTGCAAACTTGAGTCACTATTAGGAACCTTTTGGGGGTGCCTGGGTGGGGCAATCCACTGGGCAGCTGCCTTTGGCTCAGGTCATGATCCTAGGGCCCTGGGATTGAGCCCCACATCTCTGCTCAGTGCGGAGCCTGCACACCCCTCCCTCAGTCCCTCCTTCAGCTTGTGCCCGCTCTCGCTCACTCACTGTTTCTCAAATAAGTAAAACATACATTAAAAAAAAAATTTAGGGGCACCTGGGTGGCTCAGTTGGTTAAGCAACTGCCTTCAGCTCAGGTCATGATCCCGGAGACCCGGGATCGAGTCCCACATCGGGCTCCCTGCTCGCGGGAAGCCTGCTTCTCCCTCTCTCCCTCCCCCTGCTTGTGTTCCCACTCTGGCTGTGTTTCTCTCTGTCAAATAAATAAACTCTTAAAAAAAAAAAAAAATTTAAAAAAAGACCCTTCTGTCTCCAAATTCTACCAATAAGTAAGAGACAAACATCTTTTTTAAATTTTATTTTAGATTTTATTTATTTGACAGAGAGAGAGAAAAACAATAAGCAGGGGGAGAAGCAGAGGGAAAAGGAGAGGGAGACTCTCTACCAAGCAAGGAGCCCAATGCAGGGCTCAATCCCAGGACCCAGGATCATGACCCAAGCAGAAGGCAGACACTTAACCAACTGAACCACCCAGGTGCCCAAGGAATAAACATCTTTCCTATGAAATTACAAAGCACCTCAACTGCCACCATGGTCAGAGAATTTAAGATGAAAACACTGAACCACAAGGAGGTCAAGAAACTAATCAAGGTTGTCAGGCTGGCTACCAGCAGGTCCAGGATAGGAATCCGGCACCATTTCTCACCCGGGACTCTCTGACCTTACAGTCCAGACCCAATTCTGACTAGACACTAGTATTCCAAAATGCAAGCTCCGATAAAGCACTTTCAATTCAGTAATAAAAGACAACCCAAGTTAAAAATATACACAGGACCTGAACAGACCTCTCCAAAGAGGATACACAAATAGCCAATAAGCACATGAAAAGATGCTCAACATCTACTAGGGGTTGAACTGTGTCTCCCCCCGCCGCCCCCGCCAGAATTCACACACTGAGTCCTAACTCCCAATACCCAGAATGTGACCTTACGTGGATACAGGGTCTCTGGAGACGTAAACAAGATAAAGTATGGTCATCATGGTAGGCCCTAATCTGGTATGACTGGTGTCCTCCTAAAAAGGGAAAGTCTGGACACAGACGTGCTTATAAAGAGAATGCCGTGTGGAGATGAAGGCAGAGATCAGGATGATGCTTCTGCGAGCCAAAGGGGCCAAGGATTGCCAGCTGATCATCAGAAGCTGGGTCGGAAGCAGGGAACAGGTTCTCCCTCACAACCCTTAGACGGAAGCAGCCGTGACACCCTGCCTCAGACTTCTCGTCTGCAACCTGAGTAAGTCTCTACTCCGGAAGCCACGCGGCTACTGGAGCTTGTTGGAGCAGCCACAGCCGCCCATACTCGGGCAGCAGGGACCAGGACCTCGGGGAGGCACCACTCCACAGCCACGAGGACAGGCACAATCAGAAAGACAGTGAAGGGTTGCCAAGCACGTAGAGGAAGGGGCACACTCGGACACTGCTGGGGGGCTGCAACATGGGCCAGCCACTCTGGAAACCAGTTTGTCAGTTCCTCAAGATGTCACACATAAAATCACCATTATGGCCCAGCAATGCTGCTATCAGGGATGTTTCTGAGAGAGATGAAACCTACATCTACACAAAAACTTGTACAAGAATGTTCAAGAGCAGCCAAAGAGGAGAAACAGCCCAATGCCCATCAGCTGGTCAGTGAGTGGGCTGTGCTGCGGCCGCACAACGGGATGTTACTTGGTAGCAAAGGAATGAGGTCCTGCCACATGACAGAACATGCATCTTGAAAACCTTAGCCAGCCACAAAGGCTGCATATTGTGGGGTTTCACTCACATGAAGTGTCCCATATAGGACACCTACCACAGAGACATAAAGTAGATTAACGGTGCCAGGGGGCTGCAGGGAGGGAGAAATGGGGAGTGACAGTCAATGAGTCAAGCGTTGTTCCTGGTTTGGGGAGAGGAAAGAAAATGTTCTAAAATTAATAGTGGTGGCGCCTGGGTGGCTCAGTTATTAAAGCCTCTGCCTTCGGCTCAGGCCATGATCCCAGAGTCCTGGATCGAGCCCCACATAGGGCTCCCTGCTTGGCAGGAAGCCTGCTTCTCCCTCTCTCACCGCCCCCACTTGTGTTCCCTCTCTGGCTGTGTTTCTCTCTGTCGAATAAATAAATAAAATAAAAATAATAGTGGCGATGTTTGCACAATTCTGAAAATACTCAAAGCCACTGAACTGCACTTTAAAAAGATGAATTCTGGGGTGCCTGGGTGGCTCAGTTGATTAAGCCACTGCCTTCGGCTCAGGTCATGATCCCGGAGACCCAGGTTTGAGTCCCACATCGGGCTCCCTGCTCGGCAGGAAGCCTGCTTCTCCCTCTCTCACTCCCCCTGCTTGTGTTCCCTCTCTGGCTGTGTTTCTCTCTGTCAAATAAATAAAATCTTTAAAAAAAAAAAAAGATGAATTCTACTGTATGTGGATTATATCTCAATAATTCTGTTATTAAAACAAAATCGTAAGAGCTGAATCCCCAAGGGCCTATGCCAAACCAGAGAGCAGCCTTCCCACTGCCTCTGACTTCCAGCGGGAGGATGTCCTCCTGCTCCGAGCCCACCGGCCCCGCCCACCGCATCTGGGTGCTGCTGTTTCTCCGCTGAATGAGCCGAGCGGGGGTGTCGTTCATCTCGTCCATCTCCTAATCATTCCTCATGAGCCCTTACTACTTCTCAACAGTCTGCCTCTGACCAAGAAAGAATAACCATAAAGCAACTTTTTTCCCTCTTTCTGAAATAACTGGTGACAAGAGATCTGTCGTGCCCTCCTCACTGCAGTGAGCCTCCAACCTAGACTGACTAGTCACCTTCCTCTCAACGCTGCCCGCTACACTAGCCCTTTGACCGTACGCCTCACCTTCTCAAAGGCTTACTTTGCCTCTCCAAAGAGAAGTCGCAAGTCGAGACAGCCCCCCACTACCGACCACCTCTCTGCTTGTCACTGTATAAACGCACAGCCTCTCTGCAGATCCAAGATTACGGCTCAGCATCTGTGGCTCCCCCTCTACCCTCCACGGAACTCCCCCCTGTTCCGGCTCGCAAGTCTTAACTAGATAAGAACACCCAGACGTGCTGCTGTTTTGGCTTTGCTCTCATGAACCAATCTGTTTTATTCCCAAGGTCCTCTCATGGAAAGTTCAAAATGGCTTCTGGTATGATCGAATAAAAAGGATATCTTACAAAATCAAGCTGCTCACAAAATCCACAAAGCCCACAATCCGCAGTTCTGATGAGGGCTGGGGAACAGATGCAGTCACGAGCACCTCCACTCATACGCACGTAAGCTGGGCCAACTCCTTTGAAGGACAATCTGCCCTAAATACTATCTTGTCAAATACATGAACCTGTGCTACAGCGATTCTCACTCTACAAATTTATCCTGAAGCTGCACCAAGGGATGTGGCCACAGAAATGTCTATAGTAAAAAAAAGCCTAGAAACAACGTAAATGGCCAACACCCAATGGTATTCTTTCAACAGAATACTACACAGCCAGTAAAAACGATGAGGCAATGACACTAGTGCTCCAGGGGTGACGACACGCCACTTTATGCACCCACAGATATAAGGTCATTTAGTTCTGCTAACAAGGCTATGACATCGCTGTCGATCCCAGTGCACTGATAAGCAAACTTAAAGCACAGACAGGCCAGCACCACCTCTAATTGCCACTTACTTGTGTAGAAGGCTCTAACAGGCAGTTTCCTTAAGGACTGGAGGAAGTGGCTCACGGCAGTGTTCTCACAATGAAGGAGGCTGTAATCAAGCAAAAGTGAACCGTTAAACATTTATTTAAAAAAAATATTTTTGGGGGGGCGCCTGGGTGGCTCAGTTGGTTGGGCGACTGCCTTCGGCTCAGGTCACGATCCCGGAGACCCGGGATTGAGTCCCACATCGGGCTCCCTGCTCGGCGGGAAGCCTGCTTCTCCCTCTCTCAGTCCCTCTGCTTGTGTCCCCCCTCTGGCTGTGTTTCTCTCTGTCAGATAAATAAATAAAATCTTTAAAAGAAAAAATACCCCATCTCAGCAAAAGGTATCACCCCTCACACAGCTACACAAATCAAAGCCCTAAGACTCATTCTTACAGAAGTCCTTCCTTCCTCACTATCCATATTCAGTCCACTAGCAAGACAGGAAAGCTTCCTTTAAAATTCATCTTTATCTGCCTGGGGCACCTGACTGGATCACCTGGAAGGGCATGCGACTTGTTCTCGGGGCCGTGAGTTCAGTGTTGAATGTACACATTACTAAAGAAATAAACTTACAATATGTGTGCGTGTCTTTACCTGCCTATTTCCCATTGCCACTACTACTCACACCCCAGCCCTGATCCTCTGACCAGATGATTGTGAAGGCCTGCTCTCCAGCCTCCAGTTTTCACTCCTGGCCCTCTACATCCTATTCACCGCAAAACAGCCAGAACGATCTTTTCAAAACAGAAAATAAAATCAGACCCCACGTACCTGGTCCTTGCTGGATTCTTGGACACCCTGCTGCTTTCCGTCTCCTCCTGACTTACTCCTCCTGCCACTCCTAGCACCCACTGCCCCTTTGCCTCTTTCCACACCCCTCCATCTGGGATTTGTTCTACTGGGCACACCCTTCCGCGTGACTCACTCCCTCATCAGTCAGTTCTCCGTGAAAAGGTCTCCTCCTGACTGGCTTCCCTGAGCACCATACGCCAAGAGTTGCCCCTATCAAGCACTGACCCTTTACCTCCCTTTACTTTTCATAGCACCTCTTGCTCCCTAGAATAAACCGACCACATATATACGTGTGTGCGTATCTACACCTATTTTTTTACTGTCCATATTTTTTTTTTAAGATTTTATTTGTTTATTTAACAGGGAGGGATAGCAAGAGAAAGCAGAGAGCCCAATAAGGGGCTCCATCCCAGGACCCTGGGATCATGGCCCGAGCTGAAGGCAGGTGCTTAACCGTCTGAGCCACCCAGGCATCTCAACTGTGCATATCCCGTGATGAATGCAGGGGTTTGTCTTCCTCCTCAGTGAACTCCAGTCTCACTGAGAAGATTAAGCCCAGACGGCTGAATGGGTACAATCAGATGTCTCTTCTGAAGCTGGTGATTCATGTGGTTATCCTGCAAACAGGTGATAAAGTCCATGAGTGAGCACACAAGTCTAATTGTATGGCTCGCTGCCACTCACTAGCAGGGTAACTTGAGAATGTATTTCTAAGACTCAATTTCTCCACCTGTAAAAACAGGATCTACCTCATTAAGATTACCTCAGACAATCATGAAAAACCGGCACCTAGTTACATATTACTATTATTTAAAGTAACAGAGTTTATGGGCTCCTGGGTGGTTCAGTTGGTTAAGCATCTGCCTTCAGTCCAGGTAATGGTCCTGGGGTCCTGGATCAAGCCCTGTGTCAGGCTCCCTGCTCATCCGGGAACCAGCTTCTCCCTCTCCTCCCCACTAGTGCTCTCTCTCACTGTCTGTCTCTCTCTCAAATGGGTGGGTAAAACCTTTAAAAATAAGCAAATAAATATGAGGTTCCTGGGTGACTCAGTCATTAAGTGTCTGCCTTCGGCTCAGGTCATGATCCTGGAGTCCCGGGATCAAGCTCCACATCGGGCTCCCTGCTCCGCGGGAAGCCTGCTTCTCCCTCCCTTACACCCCACTTGTGTTGCCTCTCTCACTGTCTCTCTCTCTGTCAAATAAATAAATAAACTCGTTAAAAAAAAAGCAGTAAGTCAGTAAATAAAATGACAGTCTACATTCAGGCAGTACACACTGCTAGGCTCTGTCACTTGTCTATGACCAGGCACTCAGTGGGACTCGCCACTTGTAGCCGCAGGGTTGGGGATTCATGCCCCATGCTGGGAGTAAAGATTACTTTAAAAAGGGGGGCGCCTGGGTGGCTCAGTCGATTAAGCGTCTGCTTTCGGCTCAGGTCATGATCCCAGGGTCCTGGGATAGAGCCCTGCATTAGGCAGGAAGCCTGCTTCTCCCTCTCCCATTCTCCCTGCTTGTGTTCCCTCTCTCACTGTCTCTCTCTTAGTCAAATAAATAAATAAATCTTTTTAAAAAAAATTTTAAAAAAGGTTGCTTAAAAAAATTGTCGGGGCACCTGGGTGGCTCAGTGGGTTAAAGCCTCTGCCTTCGGCTCGGGGCATGAACTCAGGGTCCTGGGATCGAGGCCCGCATCGGGCTCTCTGCTCAGCGGGGAGCCTGCTTCCTCCTCTCTCTGCCTGCCTCTCTGCCTACTCATGATCTCTCTGTCAAATAAATACATAAAGTCTTTAAAAAAAAAATTGTCTATGACCAGTGTCCAAGCTGACAGGCCTGTGCCCATACTGTCACGGTTATAAAACCCTTTAACATCGCCTCTGGTGGTGATGCTTAACTGTGGTCCTTCTCTCTCCGCTGCACTTTCTGAAGTTATAAAAGCTCTCCTAAAAACGAAACGTCAGGCCTTCTGAAGGCCTTATAACACAGTCTACCTGTCTTAGTGTTGAGTGTTTTCTCTCTCTTCTACTAAACGGCCAAGTTCTTTAAACACAAAGCTTATTTCAAATACTGTATCTTATAATTCGTCTCTTCCCTCCCTTTCCCCAGGTTCCTGGCACTGTGGTTTGCAGTGGCAGGAATACTATAAATATTTCTAAATCAAAGTCTTGCATAAGCAACCACCACCTAGGGACTAAGTCCACACTTCCCTGAATCTAATTTTCATCTGAAACACTTTCAGCCCCAAGCTACTACGCCTACTGAATCTGAATTTAGCAGCAAGGTGGGGATATCTGGGAATCTCAATTTCTCATTAACACCCACCCTATTCTTTTATCAAACAAGTTTGGGAAACATGGCCATTAACTATCATCCAAGATGTTGCTTTCTCTTTGTTCTATCACCTGCCACGCATCACCCAGTTACTGAAAAACTGCCCTGCAATACGAGGCTTTCATCTGCATGTCTCAGACATGCTTTACTTAAAGCCTTAAAAAATGTTGTCTTTTTGGGTTTTGTGTATATCAATATATAATACCTTTGAAGATTAAAAATTCTTGTTGTGCCCAAATCCTTATCCCTTCCAACCCCTGCACCTAAATCCAGTCTCATTTATCAGCACTGATACTGAAGTGTGACTCCCCACCGCCAACCCTCTTTTTAATGATGGTGAGTACATCCTCCACATCATCATTTTTAAAACATATCTGAAGAGTGTCATTCTTCAGTGTAACTCATGGCACAGTCTAGCCGAATTCCTGGCTGACTCACAGACAGGCAGCAAAGCCGAGACCTCGAGTCCGAATCCCCATGGTCACTCCACAGTGCAGAGCCCCCTCCTAAGAGAACGGCACCGGGTCTGGATAGTCAACGATAGGGGGGCAAAGCTTTCATGGCAAGGCCAATCGCAGTTTCTGTTCCCTCTCTGTCCAAATCCAGGGTCCTTTTACCTCCCCAAATTACAATGACAGGTCACCACTCCGATCACACCGGCAAAACTAACCCTGCGGGGAAAACAAAAAGCCTCGCTCTCTGAAATGACACCAAGCAGCTCTGAGTCATAGCGACCAACGCTTTAACCCATTTTCGGGAGTCCAAACGCTTCCGCGCTATTTCTGAAGGATAAAGGCCCTCACGGTGGGCAGTCTGCGGGAGGGTCCCCCCCGCACTCAAGGCCGCAATCTCGCCAATTCGCAAAACAGCTGGATTTAGAGGATCCCTCGGACCTCTTCCGAGCCTACAGACCTAAGAGGTGGGAGTCAGGCCCCAGAGGAGCCGAGGCTAATCCCCCGGACAGTCTGAGACGGCCGAGTGCAGCCTCTCTGCTGCAGAGACCGGGCGCCGACACGAAAGCCCCGACCTGCAGTCCCAAGCCCTTCGCACCCCGTCCTCCCAGGAACACAAAGCCCGAAGCGCGGCCCGGCCTATCCCACCTGTTTTGCTTGTTCTGTCCCCTCTGCACCTCCACCTAGCTGGAAGGGCAAAGCGCGGGCGCGCGGGCCAGACCCGGACTGAATCGGACCTCCCCCGGCGCGGGCAGTCGCACCTGCTCCCGAGCTCAGTCTGTCCCCGACCCCTCCTCCCGACTCTCCGGCTCGGCCCAGGCCGCCTCCCGCCCGAGACAGCCTCCCCAGGCAGCCAGACCTGCTCCGGCGCGCGGCGACCCCGCGCAGCAGCCTCACGCGCCCACAGCCCACGGACGCCGCCATCTTGTGCCCTCCTCCTTGGCGGGCCACGCCCCCTTCCACACTTGTGGCGCGTGCGTGTGACGTCACGCGCATGGAGCTCAGGGGACCAATGAAGAACGCGGTGGGCTGTGGGCGGGGACGGCTGGGTCCCACCCTCTGGCTGCTCCCCGCCCCCAGCCGGCTCCGTGGGCACCTCCGGAACCAGGTTGGGTGGCCGCTTGCGCTGCTAAGTTGGGGTTCGGGCGCAAGGTCGCTAGTCCTGCTTCTCCCTCCTGTCGTGCGTTTCCTCTGCGCCTGGAAAATGAGTCAGCGGGGGTCCGAGAATATGTCGGTCTAGCCAGTTCTCCTGTGTGCACGTGGAGAAGCTGCGAGCACCCCCCTACCGAGCGCCGGGTGGGTTCCGAGCACTCGGCGTGCAAGGGGTCCCGTTCCGAGCACCGGGCGTGCGAGGGGTCCCGTTCCGAGCACCCGGCGTGCAAGGGGTCCCGTTCCGAGCACCCGGCGTGCAAGGGGTCCCGTTCCGAGCACCCGGCGTGC
>PITA01034374.1:0-11695 GCA_004023965.1 Spilogale gracilis | reverse complement strand
TGGACTGGACTGGAAGAGATTATGCTGAGTGAAATAAGCCAAGAAGAGAAAGTCAAGTATCACATGGTCTCACTTACTTGCGGTGCATGAGGGGCAAACTGGAGGACAGTGGCAAAAGGAAAGCAAATGGGAACTAGGGTAATCTAGGGAGGGAAACGAAACAACAGAGATTTTGAACACAGAAACAAACTGAGGGACTAGGAGGGAGGGGGGTGGAGGGATGGGAGAGCCTAGTGGTGGGTACTGGGGACACCTAAAGCGTGGAGCACTGGGTGTGGGGAATGGGGAATGAATCTTGAAACACTGGAAAAAAAAATTTAGTAACAATAAAAAAAAAGGATAAAACCATGTAATCATCTCAATAGACAGCAAAACCATTTGACAGAGTACAACATTCCTTCATGATTAAATACCCTCAACAAAGTAGGTCTAGAATGACTATAGCTCAACATAATAAAGGTCATATATGAAAAACCCACAGCTAACATCATACTCAATGGTGATAAGTCAAGAGCTTTTCCTCTAAGATCAGGAACAAGACAGGGATGTCACTCTCACCACTTATATTCAACATATTACTGGAAATTCTAGCCACAGCAATCAGATAAGAAAAAGAAATAAATGGCATCCAAATTGGTAAGGAAGTTTCACTATTTGCAGATGACATGATACCGTATAAAGAAAACCCTAAAGATTCTACTAAAAAACTACTAGAACAGATAAATGAATTCAGTAAGGTCACTGGCTACAAAACCAATGCACAGAAATCCATTGCATTTCTATGCCCTAATAATGAAGTAGCGGGGCAGCTAAGAAAAATCCCATTTTCAGGTGTATTACCCCAAATAATAAAATACCTAGGAATAAACTAAGGAGATAAAAGGCTAGCACTCTAAACTATAAAACACAAAGAAATGGAAAGACATTCCATGCTTATGGATTAGAAGAATTAATGTCTTTCAAATGCCCATAATACACCCATAGCAATCTCCAGATTTATTGCAATCTATATCAAAATACCAACAACATTTTTCATAGAACTAGAACAAATAATACCAACATTTGTAGGGAATCACAGAAAATCCCAAAAAGCCCAAAGCAGCCTTGAAAAAGAAGAGCAAAGCTGGAGGTATCACAATCCCAAATCCCAAGATCTACTACAAAGCCATAATAATCAAAACAGTATGGTACTGACACCAAAGTAGACCCACACGTCAATGGAGCAACATAGGGAGTCTAGAAATGAACCTGTGCTTTTATGGTCAATTAATATACTACAAAAGACAGTCTCTTTAGCAAATGGTGCTGGGAAAACTGGAGCACTTTCTTATACCACTCACAAACCAAAATGGTTAAGGACTCAACTGTGAGACTTGAAACCATAAGATTCTTAAAGGAAAACATAGTCATTTCTGTGACATCAGC
The DNA here is from genome assembly GCA_004023965.1 of Spilogale gracilis. NCBI lineage: Eukaryota > Metazoa > Chordata > Mammalia > Carnivora > Mephitidae > Spilogale > Spilogale gracilis. The sequence continues at coordinate 10,270 of PITA01034374.1, read as the reverse complement.
TGTAGAACCTTTATTTATTTTTTTTAGATATGTCTTCTCAAGTGAGGGAAACAAAGGCAAAATGAATTATTGGGACTATGCCAAAATAAAAAGCTTTTTCACAGCAGGAGGTAACATCAACAAAATGAAAAGGCAGTCTACTGAATGAGGGAGGATATTTGCAAATTATATAGTCAAAAAGGGGCTAATACCTAAAATAAATAAAGAAGTTGTGTACCTCAATGCCAAAACAACAAAACAGAAAACCAAACTCAACAACAGCATATACAAATCTAATGAAAACTGGACAGAGGACCTAAAAAGATATTTTTCCAAAAAAGACATACAGATGAGTAACAGACCCATGAAAAGATGACTTAACATTACTAACCATCAGGGAAATGCAAATCAAAACCACAGAGAGATATTGCCATACTCCTGTCTGAATGACTAGAATCAAAGACCAGAGATAACAAATGTTAGTGGGGATGTGAAGGAAAAGGAATCCTCTGTGCACTTTTGGTGGGAATGCAAGCTGGAGCAGCCATTGTGGAAAACAGTATAAAGATTCTTCAAAAAATTAAAAATAAAATTACCATATGATCTTGTAATTTCACAACTGGATATTTACCCAAAGAAAGTGGCATAAACTATGAATCTTGGAACACTGAAAAAAAAATAAAAAAAGAAAATGAAGGGTAGCTCAGTTGGTTAAGCAACTGCCTTCGGCTCAAGTCAGGATCCCAGAGACCCGGGTTCTAGTCCCACATTGGGCTCCCTGCTTGGCTGGAAGCCTGCTTCTCCCTCTGTCACTCCCCCTGCTTGTGTTCCCTCTCTGGCTGTGTTTCTCTGTGTCAAATAAATAAAAAATCTTAAAAAAAAAAAAAAAAGAAAAGAAAAACACTGATTCAAAAAGATAACGTGTCTTTGCTTATTGCAGCATTCTTTACTACAGCCAAGATTTGGAAGCAACCCAAGCATCCTTTGATAGATGAATGGATAATGATAATGCCACACACTTACAGAAATATTATTCAGCCATAAAAAGAAATGAGATATTGTCATTTGCAACAACATGGATGAACTTCAGAGAGTATAATGATAAGTGAAATAAGTCAGAGAAAGACAAAAACCATCTGATTTCATTCATATGTGGAATTTAAGAAACAAAGCCAACTAACAACCAAAAAAGAGATGGACAAGAAACACTTAAATACAGAAAAAAACTGGAGGCTGTCAGAGGGGAGGTGGGTGAGGGGAAAGAGGAAATTGAAAAAAAGTATTTTTTTGTTTTATGGATCACATTAAGGTTTTCTTTGTGACCTTTTATATGGTAGTTTAAAGGAACATTTTATGTTGAAGAAGAAAAGGTACATTTTCTGTAACCTATGTGTAAAGTTGGATATATACCTATAACAACTGTTGTTTATGTCATTCAGTCTTTTATATTCTCACTTATTTTTGTTCTCTTGACAGACTTGGGCTGAGAGTGGTGTGATAAAGTCTGTTGCTTTTTGCATTTTCTATACTTTCCACTTTATAAAAGTGGTTACTAGGCTCTCTAAGACACAGCATTCATTACTGTGTTCATCAGCCGTAGGTGTTTGTTTTGAATGGTGACCTTTAGCATTACAAAGCCTTCCTTGTCTCGTTTACTTCTTTTTGGCTTCAGTTCTGTCTTGTGTGCCTGGAACAGTCATTATGTAACTCTTTGTATATTAGGAACATAGACATGGTTCTTGGGTCTCTTCTTGTTCACCTGTTCTCTCTCTCAATCACTTTGATCACTTTTTATCACTTCTAGCATTTATATACAGTGCAGTATACTTTTCAGAGTACAGTTCTGTGGGGATTAACACATGTGTGGACCCTGTCACTACCACCAGAAGGACACAGAACAGTTGCAGCTTCCCAAAGAATGACACTGTGTTGCTCCCTTTTTAGGCAAACCACCTCCCACCCCATTTCCTGGCATCCTAATGTCTTCTCTGCCCCAAAGTTTTGCCTTTCCTATATGTTATGTAAATGGACCTATATTGTATGTAATCTTTAAGTCTTTTTTTTTTTTACTTAAGGTAGCTGAGATTCATCCTTGTTGTATCAATAATTCATTTCCTTCTATTGCCATGTCTGGTTCCATTATGTAGATACACCACAGTTTATATACCCATGTACCCATTGGACATAAGGGTTGTTCCCATTTCTTGACTGTTATGAAAAATATTGCTGTCAACTTTTCTGTATAGGTTTTTTGTGAAGATACAGTTTTATTTCACTAGAATAAATACTTAGAAGTATAGTGGCGGCATCTAGAATATGGTAGGTGTGTGCTTCATAATTTTTTTATGAAACTGCTAAGCTATTTTCTAGAGTGATGGTGCCAGTTTGCAGTCCTGCATGCAGTGTATATAGGATTCTAGTTCCACATACAAGTCAATTTCCAGTTGGTTATTCTAATAATTGCATAGTACGTTCTTGTGATCTCAATTTACATTATTTTAATGATTGTGATATTGAGCATCCTCTTGTGTTTATGTGAATATCTGTGTATGTTCTTTGGTGAAATGTCTGTTTAAATATTTTGTCCATTAAAAATGTCTTTTCAGAAATTGTATGAAATTTCTAGAAATCTGATATGTCTTGGTATAATGTTATCAGTCATAATTCTAATTATTATAAATGTATGTCAGGAAAAAATAAAAAAGGTCTTTTCTTAATATTGAATTTTGAGAATTCTTTGTATATTCTGGATACAAATATTTTATGCTAGAATTGGCTTTCTTTTCTTACTTGTCTTCCCATAGAGGATAATTTGAATATTCATAAGGTTCAGTTCATCAGTTATATCTTTTATGGGTTGTGCTTTTGTTGTTATATCTAAAAACTTTCTAACCTAAGGTCATGAAGATTTTCTGTTCTGTTTTCTCGGAAGAACTTTGTAGTTTTATATTTTTATCCAGTTGTAGGATTCATTTTGTATGATTGCAGTTTTTGCGTATTGTGCACAACGTGGAATGAAATAATTTTTTGGCATGTGGATATTCATAATAAGCACTGCTTATTGAAAAGGCTGTCCTTTATCCTGTTCCCTTTACATGTCCTAAACTAATTGACTCCATTTCTCAACTCTGTTTCCTTGGTCTGTGTATCTGTCATGTTGTCAATACCATGTTGGGGTTTTTCTTAGGTTTTAAAATAATTTTGTGATTCTGCCCCCACAAATTGTTTTGCTTATGTGTTGCTTTCTTTTCATATAAATTTTATGATCAGCTTGTTTATATCTACACAAAATCCTGCTGTGATTTTTTTTTTTTGTATTGGAATTGCGTTAAATCTGTACGTCACTTTGGGTGAGAATTTGCATTAATTACTTTGAGGGTTTTTTTTTTAAGATTTTATTTATTTATTTGACAGAGAGAGATCTCAAGTAGGCAGAGAGGCAGGCAGAGAGAGAGGAGGAAACAGGCTCCCTGCCGAGCAGAGAGCCTGACGTGGGCCTTGATCCCAGGACCCCGAGATCATGACCTGAGCTGAAGGCAGAGGCTTTAACCCACTGAGCCACCCAGGTGCCCAACTACCTTAAGTTTTTTAATAGATGAACATGAAATGTCTTTTCATTCATTTATGTCCTTAACATTTTTTCTTTCATAATTGTTCTATAGTTTTCAGCTTACCAATTTTTCACAAATTTTGTTAGGTTTATGCTTGTATTTCTGTTGTTATTATTGTTAATAGTTATTGAAAAATGATACTTTAAAAAATTTGTTTTCTAATTGTTCATTACTGGTCTATAGAAATACACCAGATCTTGCTAAACTCATTTATAAAGTATAGAAACCTTTTTGTAGATTCCTTGGGATTTTGTACATAGATAGTCATAAGCTTTGAGAATATTGCTTCCATTATAGTGTGAATGACTTTTATTTATTTTTCTTTCCTTATCATACTGGCAATGACTTTCAGTAAAATATTGAATTACGAGTATGACATACTTGTTTAATCCCAGTCTCAGTGGGGAGGATCAAATGTTTCCCCTCCAAGTATGATGTTAGCTATAATTTTTCTCTAATACTCTTTCACAAATTGAGAAAGTTCCCTTCTATTCCTTGTTTGGTGAGTTTTTATGAATGGTTGTTGACTTTGGTCAAATGGTTTTTCATTATCGATTTGATCATGGGGTTTTTCTTGTTTAATCTGCTGTATTACATTGATTGATACTCAAATATTGAGCCAGTCTTGGATTTCTGAGATAAACTCTTCTTGACTGTGATCTTTTTATTTACGTATTTTTTGTATTGTTCAATTCAACTTGCATAAGTTTGTTGCGGATTTTTGCATCTCGATTCCTAAGATATGTTGTCTATATTTTTCTTGTACCGTTAACTATCTTGTATCTTTCTCATGCCTATGAATGCTTTGTAAGTATGTCTATGTGTGTGTAAATATGTGTGTGTATGTGTGTGTGTGTATCTGATATATTTATCTGTTGTGGCCTCTTCTAGATATTTTCATTCTTTTTTTAATTTTTTAAATCTTAGGTTTGTCTGGAATTTATTTTCAGGACAGACATTACCACAAACATGCTCTCAATGTATTAATTTTGGATATCTCAACACTCAGCAGACTTTTATGACATTATGCTCTGCTTTTAGATTGCATTTCAGTACATCATGTGTTTTGTCCAATTTTTTCTCCTTAGAGAGACCTCTCCTGGAGTTCTCTGACCAACTCCGATATGGTTAGGCTACCCTCTGTGCCTGGTTATAGCTATGACCTGGAATCATCTTGGGATTCCCTTTATCTCTTTCCTGGATTCACTGTTCTCTATTTTCTTGGTTTATTTCCCCAGGATGAGTATTAGGGAATATATAGAAGAGTGGTGGTATGATAAGTGATTTTGGAAAGATAACAAAAAGCCAGATCATGAAGAGCTTTGTATGCCATGATAAGAGCTCATCTCAAGGGATGTAGCATCTATTGAGACTATTTCATAGATGAATGACATAATCATATTTGCTGTTCGAGAAGATCACTGTACCTATGACTTGTGAAATAGATGGAAGAAAGCCAAGTTATAGTAATTCAGGAAAAATATAATGGTGCATTGAAATAGAAGGCAACGTTAGTGGGGTTATCACTCTCACAACAATTGGGGATCAATTGGACATGAGAGGAAGGAGAAGTAAAGAAAGATGCTCTGGTTTTTAAGTTTGGTCTTGAATCGATGATCCTTAGAGGGCGAGTATCATGTTTAGGGTAAATTCTGAGTTTAGTGTTGAATGTACAGTTCCAAGTATTGCAAAATAACCTTTACCCACTTTTAGCAAATGTTAGCATTTTACCATGTTTGATTTATAGTTTCTTTCTCTTACCGTGGATGTATGCATGAGAAGAGGTTACAGACCTGCTGTTTGTTCCTTTATTTGTTTTTGTTTTATTTTTCTGATGCTCCTTTGCTTGTAATTCCTTCACTGAATATTCCCTGAAAACAAGCCATGGATTTAAAAAGAAGTTAACATTTGTTTAACCTTATTAACTCATCTACAAACCTTATTCAGATTTTGGTAGCCATCCCAGTAACATTCTTTTTTTTATAAAGTCAATAAATTTTTATTTAAGGAATTTTTACATGTGATTTCTTCTGCTGCCAATCACCATAGTTCCTCCAAAGTCAGAATTGTAATCTTCAAAATAGCTCTTTTAGAATGAACTTGTTTTGATCCATAGTTGTCAGTGTCAGTCCAGAGTTCTTTCTGTTGAGCTTCTTGGATATCCACTTGAATATGGACGTACTTCAAACACTCCCCACCTGTAATCTTTGGGATCTGGTGTCTTTACTCCAGGGCCCCATTTAGGTTTTGAGTCTGGTTCTCCATTTCAAACACCTCTAAATGTGAATGAGTTCAAATCATATTCACCCCTAAATTATCATACACTCGAACTGTACAAATTTGGGGGGATATGCCAATATCTTTAAGTCCAGACATTGCGTTCAAGTGAAAAGCCTACAAAAAACAAGGCATCCGTTTCATGGCAACGTTAAAATCAGAATACTAATTCAATACAGCTGAGATTTCCCTTATATGATTTTAATAATTATCAAGTCCTGGAACTGACTTTCAGGTATGTCAATACCCCTACCATGCTTAGATTTAGCGATCTTATTCCTTCTTATCTGTATCAAAACTCATACTGAGCCATGAGTTCTGGGTTGCAAAAGAGGATTTATTTTTTGCACTTTGTCAAAGTCTTTGTTCACCAACTAAACAAAAACAGCACAAGTGCAATCCAGTAACATTCTTTTATGTGAAACAACATAAAAGATCTTGAATTGCAGTCAGTTATCATGACTTTTTAGTCTCCTGTATTCAGAACAGCTTTTCAGTCTAAGGCTAGTGGATCTTTGAGTGGTTTTGGAATTATGTGTTTGTATGTGCAGTGGGAAGTGTTAGTGTGGGAAACAGATTTGTAATTGTAGTCCTTGGGCCCAGGGTTTAAATTAAAATGGGAATTGATCATGGAGAAATGGGCTTTGTACTGTCTACATGTTGTAAAGGTGGAAACTATTACTCAAAGATCCCTTAGTATCGATTCATGTTTTAACCCCAGGTTATGAATTCACTTGATTATTTCATTCAGGACCTAGGTGAGACTCATGCTTAAGTCTAGATACATAAGTATATCTCCATCCTTAAATAAAAACATATCCCAGACTATGTAAATTCTTCCTGCTTGGCAACCTAGCACCCAGTATAAAAGGACCGCGGCATGGCCAAAAAATCAAACTGCTAACTATTGCTTTGGACATAACAGTGTCACTGTTGGATGTTTGTTTCTCTTCAGGACTGTTGGGAACTTCCCCTCTTGCTCTGTGTAGTCATCTTGCTAACAATACAGTTCTATATTCCTGCCTGCTTATATCCATTAACTTTGGGTGTGTACGTGCATGTGTCTACATTTTCTTTTTCCATATCAATAGGCACCTGAAATGATGTACAACCTGTTAGAAGGGAAAATAATGCTAATATTAGTCAGTATGTATTCCTCTATATTATATTATGCCTTTAGTTACAGAATGTTATAGGAATATGGGTTTTTTCTTATGGGTATTTTTATATCTATAGGACCTCAGATGTGTAGACTGAAGATACATTTTCTGTAGACACATTTTTGTGCAGACGTTCCTGTATACATGCAGTCATGACTTCCGTTTTTTCTGGTTATTTATTGCCAGACATCCTTTGGGTGGTTAAGTGGTTAAGAGGCAGGCTTTGTTGTCCCACTGGCCTTGATTTCAGTCCAACTTTTTGAGTTGGTTAACGTTTCAAGATTTATTTTCCTCTTAAAATAGGGAGAACATTGGGATATCTAGGTGGCTCAGTAGGTTAAGTGTCTGCCTTTGGTGAAGATCAAGCCCCTCAATAAGCCCGCATCAGACTCCCTACTGGGCAGGGAGTCTGCTTCTCTCTCTCTCCGTCTACCCCTCCCCTCCCCCACACTCTTGCAGGCTCTCTGTCTCCAATAAATGAATAAATCTTTTTAAAAAGGCGGAGGGGGCGGGGGTGCCTCATTGGCTCAGTTGGTTAAGCATCTGCCTTCGGCTTAGGTCATTATCCTGGAGTCCGGGATCATGTTCCCTCTGACTCTCTCCCCTCTTATGCTCTCTCTCACTCTCTCTAAGTAAATAAAGAAGAGACTTTAAAAAGATTTAAAAAAAAAAAGTCTGCTGAACTTTAAAAATAAAATAAAAAAGTTAAAAAATAAAATAAAAAAATAAAAAATAAAAATAAAATAAAAATAAAAATAGGGATAAGAGCATCAACTTGTTATGGCTAGTTTTCAGGTTTAAAGGAGATAATACATATTAAAATTTTAGTATAGAGTCTAGGACAAATTAAGAATGCAAAAACAGCAGCTATTGTACCCTACTGAGCCTGATAACTGACTGCTCTATTCAATTCATGTTTTCTCCAAAAACATTCTAGTATCTTCCACAGGATTTTGTCTCTACAATTACTGTTTTACTTGACAGCCCCTGAACTTCCATGGGAGCAAAAGCCTTCTTGTTTTTTTACATATTTTGGTTCATAACTGCAAGATGCCGCTGCTCGGCTGCCAAGGAAGATACGATTTTCTCTTATACGGTTTCATCAATAACATCAATTTGGTAGGGTAAATCTGGGAGGGAAGCGAAACACGAGACACTTTGGACTCAAACAAACTGAGAGTCTTGGAGGGGAGGGGGTGGGGGATGGGAGAGCCTGGTGGTGGGTACTGAGGGCACGTGTTGCATGGAGGACTGGGTGTGGGGCATAAACAATGAATCTTGGAACACTGAAAATAAATTAATTAAAACTGGAAAAAATAACATCAACTTGGAATCTTTTTTATTATTAGTATTTCTTGGCCTCTGTATACTTAATATTGAAATTTTTCCCCTAGACGTTTCTAAGGCTTTAATTTTTTACACACAGCCTCAGCTGGGATGTCAGAGGCCTGAGAGAAGACCTTTGGAGCTGAAGCAGGGTGGTGGGCAAGAGCCATGGTTCCTACATGTGAGGACGTCCAACACAGGGTGTTAAAGAGGGTTCTGGTTTGCATCTTTGGGAGGCATTCCTGACTGGTGGTTTGGTCATTTCCTTCTGTAAGATTCTCGAATGAGCAGCTGGAAGCCCAGTGAAACAGACTGTTGAAGTGTAGAGGAAGAGGCGGAGCAGGGAGAAGTTTCTGGACTGGACCTAGACTGGGCAGTTCTCACTCTCCCTGGTTCCACCGTCTTCCTCTGAGAGGAGAAGCTATTCTTCACACCTCAGATTCCCTTCCTTCCCTGACGCTCCCTGATCAGCATCTGGAGTGTCTGGTGCATGTGGAATTCCAACCCAGAGGAACCTTGAATATGTGGTTGAATGTCTATTTCCTGATCTAGCTTGTTACTCATTGTAGAATACTGACGACACCCTAGAATTGCTGAGATCGAACTACATTAGAGATTGGAAAACTTTTCCCTGTAAATAGAGAGTAAATATTTTAGGATTTATAGGTTAAGAAGCAAAATCATGGCTATTTATATTTATGTTATGAGAAAAAACAAGTTTCCACAAATTTTTATTGATGATTGTACTTCTATAATGAGAATTAAACATAGCCACAGATTTTTTAATTGACATAGTAAAAATATACGAAGAGATGAGTACAGTTTTGGGGTTTTTTTGTAATGGGGGTCTAGAAATGAGAAGAACAATTCTTTTTCTGAAGGAGAGATAACATTTTGCCTAATTAGAGATCAAAATTGGTGTCTTCCTCATCAAATCAGTTGTAAATATCTATGTTAGTGCTGCTTGCTAGCTTAATTTTGTGTATCTTGTCTTTGAAAATGTCTTCTTATAGATAAATGTTGTCACATACCAATATTCGTTCATGAGTATATGATTTTAATTGAGCCTATTCATCACGTGCAAGGCATGTGTAGGGTTCTATTAGAGTCTTCTTTGATATTTGCCTTGTAGCATGCCCTTATGCTGCAGGTTAATCAGAACTAAGTGAAGAGTATGTTGAAGCTCTTACAGAGCCTCCTTCCTTTCCACGTCTCAGGAATCATCATCGAGCTTTGTTTTACAACCAGTGTCTTAAAGAAAAGTGAAGTTTCACATACTTTTGTTTGTCTTATAGTTGTTTTTTTTTAAAGATTTTATTTATTTTATTTATTTTTTTCCTTTTTTTTAATTGTTACTTAAATTTTTTTTCCAGTGTTCCAAGATTCATTCCCCATTCCCCACACCCAGTGCTCCACGCAATAGATGCCCCCAGTACCCACCACCAGGCTATCCCATCCCTCCACCCACCTCCTTCCAAGTCCCTCAGTTTGTTTCTGTGTCCAAAGCCTCTGTTGTTTTGTTTTTCTCCCTGGATTACCCTACTTCCCATTTACTTTCCTTCTCCCACTGTCCTCCAGGTTACCCCTCATGCACCGCAAGTAAGTGAAACCATGTGATACTTGACTTTCTCTACTTGGCTTATTTCACTCAGCATAATCTCTTCCAATCCGGTCCATGTTGCTACAAAAGTTGGATATTCATCCTTTCTGATGGAGGGATAGTATTCCATTGTATATATGTACCACATCTTCTTTATCCATTCATCTGTTGATGGGCACCTTGGCTCTTTCCACAGTTTGGCGATTGTGGCCATTGCTGCGATGAACATTGGTGTACATATGGCCCTTCTTTTCACTACATCTGTATCTTTGGGGTAAATGCCCAGTAGTGCAATTGCAGGGTCATAGGGTAGCTCT
>PITA01034373.1:0-11599 GCA_004023965.1 Spilogale gracilis | reverse complement strand
CACACACACACACACCCTGCCATGCGCCTCTCTCCCTCCAAGTCCTCCTGCCCCCTGCTCAAACCATAATTTAGTGCTAAGACTCTTTGAAAAAGTCAGGATTCAACACCCCCCCCTCCAGGAGGTTCCCAAAGCCCAAGCGTGTGATTAGCATGCATTTGTCTTTTCTTACATTTTGGGCTTCAGTCTGAATAGAGCACCTCTAAAAGAAAACATCAGGAACTACCAAGAGATTCCCCTCTGGGGAAGGCAGGCTGAAAGCAGGGTTGTAAGCAAGTGCACCTTCACGGGGAACCTTCTAAATTTTGTACATGTGCATGAAAAATCCGATAGAAAATTAATGACTTATCTTTAGTAAAGGTGACTATTAAAAAGCAAAAAAAAAAAAAAAAAAGGAAGTCCTGACTCTAGTTCTATGACCTTGGACTAGGTGGTAAAGCATATCAAGCCTCAGGTTACTCATCTGAAAAATGGGGATGGTATCAATACCCACCTTGTAAGGTTGGCAACAAGCCAACATTCAGGAAGCGGTTAGCATTATGCGTGGCAAATGGTCAGCGCTACATAAAGGCGAGTGGGGGTCTTCTCTTTGTCCACATTCTCCAGGACACTCTGAGATCTTTGATGGCGAGAACCACAGTGCTCAACTCTGCATCTACAGCTCAGCACGGCTCCTGGCATGATGATTAAAAGTCTTGAAATGTTGTCTTTCGTCAATGAGAGGACAATCCACTGTCCTTGGGAAAGCTTTGAGGCCCCTCTGTGGCTGCCCCACTGTCTTTCTGGCTGCACCTCCTCCCCGTCCCCAAATGCATGATGACCTTTGACAGCTCTTGCTTCTGTACACACAGCATTGTACCTGACCCTCCCTTCCCTCCACCTGCAGGCTCCTTTTGCTGGCTTAATATGCAAACTTGTCTCATCCTTCAAGATCCTACAAAAGGCTCCATCCTTTGAGTAGTCTGCTCCTTAGACCCTGGAAGTCCCCCTCACCCCCATGAACTTAGAACAGATCTCCAAGCCACACCTACCAAAATCTATTGTTTGCCATTTACCCTCTGTCTTCCCCACTGGCCTGAAAGTCCCAGGAGGACAGGGGCTGTGTTTTTTGTCTCTGTGTCCCTCATGTTTAGCACACAGTGGGTTTTTAGGGAGGGTTTGTTGAATGAATAAGTGACTGAACGGATGAATGAATCATTCCCCACCACTTGGTCACCTGGCAGCCTTTAGGGGCCAAATTATGGTGAGTCACTCGCACGCTGCCCATGCCTCGTGGTGAAAGCAGTGACCTCTCCTTGCGGTCTCTTCACAGGCTCCAGCCCAGATACTGCGTCTCTCAGCCTGAGTGCATCCGGAGAGCCTTCCGGGCCTGGCCTGGGAGCTGCAGCTAGCGCGACATTGGGCACGGCAGCTTCGGGGAGGCCGAGTGGTCTGAGGGAGCCCATCTCCCTCCTACAGATGCCCGCTAAAGCCCTTGGCAAGTGCGACAGGGAGCGGGGGGGGGGGACACAAAGGGCAATCTGGTTGGCCAGTACACACAGAGACTGGCAACGGAGGACGCGTCTGGTCTCCCCCATTCAATCTACCGCCTATGATTCATTGAGTCCCCACTGTATGTCACTCTACTCTGAGCCTTCCCATGAGCCCTGGCACCTCTCTGAGCCTCAGTTTCCTCCTCAGAGGTGGGTGGAAAGTCTCTTCAGCCAATACATCAGGGTTATTTAGCGCATGGAGCCAGGTAATCTATGTTCTGGCATTACTGGTTTTGTTGTTGTTGTTCATATGTCTTAATAGAACAGTAGTGAGGGGCACCTGGGTGGCTCAGTCGGTTGGGTGTCTGTCTCCGGCTCAGGTCATGATCCCGGGGTCCTAGGATCGAGCCCCACATCAGGCTCCCTGCCCATCGGAGAGTCTGCTTCTCCCACTCCCCCTTCCTCTGATGTTCAACTTGCTTGTACTTTCTCTCTCTCTCTCTCTCTCTCTCTCTCTCCCTCCCTCTCTCTTAAATAAATAAATAAAATCTAAAATCTTAAAAAAAATTTATTTAAAAAAAAACAATAGTGACTAAGTGAAGCCCTCTCCTCAGCCACCATGGTGACTTGCACACGGTAGGTGTTTAACTGGTATCTGAGCCTTTGAAACGCAGTCCTGTGAGGGGCTGGCCCTCTCATGGCTTGGGGAGCAGCGCCACCCTGTGGCCAGAACTCAAAACACATGAACCTTCTGGTAACCGGATCAGGCTGGAAGTGGGCTGCCGGGAACCCCACAGAGGTGTTCTAGGGCAGGGTGGGGGGAGTCAGTCTGACCTCACAGCACAAGCAGAAGTTTATGATGATACAGGCTTAGAGTATAAATATAGGTACAACAAGTGTTTGAAGCAACACTCTGGATTATTTCTCCATGAAAGGGTCTTTAGAAGAACTGGAAAAGTCAAGGAACAGCCCAGCTGCAGGCGCAGGGGTTCTGGCCTGGCCCGGTGCATGACACTGCCCATCCTTCATCTGAGAAGACTTGAACTGGCTCTACCATTCGCGAGCTGTGTGACCTTGAGCAGACTGCTGCCCTCTTTGGGCTCCATCTGGGCAACCAAGGTCATAATCCCTGTACAAGGAGTTGTGAAGGCCAAATGGATAAGAAAAGCATAACCAGTTCATAAATGGTAAAATGTGGTACAAACATGATGTGTAGTTTTGACGACTATTTCCAATAACAGTAATATCTGGCATTGAAGAATCACTCCCTACGCTAAGCCCTTCACTATCTAATTTCACTTAATTCCCACAAAGCCCTACAAAATAGGTAATTTTAAGAAGCCCATTTTACAGATGAAGGCATTGAGGTTTAGAGAAGTTTAAAATTGTGTTCAAAGACATACTCAACAAATAAGGAGGAAAGTCGATATTTTAACTCAGGACAGTGGAACCTCGAAATTGAGGTCAGCAAGCACAACACTATGTTGTCTCAGGTTAAGTCACTGAACAGGGATTTAAAGAGAGCCCCCTGGGGGCCTCTGGCTGGCTCAGTCTGGTAGAGCACATGACTCTTGATCTCTGCGTCATGAGACCAAACCCCACATTGAGCACTGAGCCTACTTAAGAAAATAAAAAATAAATAGGGGTGCCTAGGTGGCTCAGTTAAGTGTCGGACTCTTAATTTCTGCTCAGGTGATGATCTCAGGGTTATGATATCAAATCCCACAGCAGGGAGTAGGGGATGTCTGCTTGAGATTCTCTTCCTCTCCCTCTCCCTCTGCCCCTCTCCTCAGTTCATGATTGCTCTCCCTTAAACAAATAAACAAACAAACAGCCCTGCCATGCAGTGACAGATGTCTTGAAGAAAATAAAGTAATTATTGACGCTTCTCCTCTTTTTCCCCGGGAAGTTGGCTTCATTCTCATCCCTATCCCAGCATCTCCTTTGACCTTGGAGCCTCCTGCGAGAGGGGAGCCCTTGGGCTCTGCACCTGGGGTCCTGCTCACTGTCAAGGTCAGAGAATCCCAAAACGTTCCCTTCCCCAGTTCGTGCCTGGAAAAAAGCCCTGCATGCTCCCATAGGTGAAGGAGTGGGCATGGCAAAGGCAGGCTTTGGGAGGGTGGAGACAGGTTCCCTTCAAGGTGTCTGCCAGATGAGGGCCAAATCTGTTGGAAGAAAGTGGCTAGTTCTCAGCAGTCCCAATGCCCCTCAGAGGTCTAGAGTCCTTTTGAACTTATGAGAGTCCCCCTATCCATCTTCTCAATATCCTGTCCCCAGAATACTCCCTTGAGGTCAGAATCCTTAGCCCTATCCCACAGGCAAGGAAACGGAGGCTTAAAGAGATGACACGAGTTACCCATGGTCATGCTGCAGGTAAGTGGCAGAGATAGGATCAGGATTCCGGAGTGCAAATAGCAGACCCCTGAGGCCCACAGCTGTTCCTGGTGGGCAGTCCTGGTTCTAGCTTGGGTGTGCCATCAACTTGCTGTGTCATCACACGAGCCACTGAGCCTTGGTTGCTTTATGGCAGAAATCCCTGTCAGCTCAGAGGACTTGGTGTCCTCTGTTCACATCCTTGAGCCATAAAGACAAGGGTGCTCAGCAGCATTCACAAGTATTCTAGAGAAGCAGCTGGGACATGGCCTCCCTTGGGGAGTTTTCCTGGATGCTCACAGCTGAGTTATTACTCCTTGTCTGTACTCCCAGTGCACTCACAGCATTGCATCGTGATTTACCAGCAAATTCCTAAAAGGCCAGGCAGCGGGCATGAACATGAACATGAAGATGGGCAGGTAGAGTGTAATAGGGAAGAGTGAGGAGTGGGGCAAAGTAGAGAGACCCCAGCCAGGACAGCGGTCCTTATGCTGTTCCAGCTTCTTACCATCACACACAAAAGTGAACCTGGTGTTGCTAAACCATTAAAGAAACCAAAAATCTGGATGTTTTTGCAAAATCTTCTTTTTAAATATGGACAGAAAATATCTTTCATGAAGCCCTTTATCAGTATTGCAACCTCCAAGTTGCCCACACCCATTTTCCCACTGTACTTTGAGCTACTTGAGAGAAGAACTGGTTCTTTCTCTGAACTCAGTGGCCAACTTGGGGCCTGGATCCCCACAAGTGGCCAATGATTGCTCTTGAAATGCTGCAAGATCTTGCCCCTGTCAAGCCCCCACAAGCTCCCAGTGCCCATGCTAATCAGACTGGCATGGATTGGGAGTTTATTGCACCCCAGGCACTGTTGTAAGTACTTTACACACTATCTGACTTAATTCTCGCTACCTACTTACTATACTTCCACCCATTTTACAGATGAGGAAGTTGAGACTCAGATAGGTACTTGACCTGCCCAAGGCCACACAGCTAGTGGTAACTTGGGTTCAGATTCAGGCAGTCTGTCTCTACGGATGTCTGTTGTCATTGCCATGATACTGTATTACCTAGGAGAACTTCTTCAACATCCCTTGTAGTAACTTGGCCCCAACAAGTCTCTCCAGGCACCTGTTAGGCACGGTTTCTAGTCCTGACACCGTTGGGGGCCAAGGTGGGTAGCATGAACAGAAAGAGAGCAACGTCCGTGCCATAGAAAGTGGCCTGAGCTTCAGAGAGGGCCACCTCTTGGCTCAACAGCCATACTGAGCCAAAAATCAGTGTTTTCCTTTGTCCCCAGGACACCACATCCCAGCTTCCAATAGAAGAGCAAGTATGGCGTGGAGAGAAGGAGCCATGGAGAGGCCTGGTCATTGCTCATCCTATTGAAACAGTCTAGCAGTCCTGAAACCAGCTAAATGGTTCCAAAGGAAATGGGAGTCTATTTTGTCTCCTGTCGCCAGGGCTGCAAATGCGGATGTATTTCAGGCCCCGGCAGAGAAGAAGATGGCTCAGCACTTGGAGAGATGCCCGCACGAGGCAGGAAGTGGGCTGGATGATTCAACAGGTAGCTCTCTATTCTGAGAGCGGATCCTGTGATGGGTGAGTACCTTCAGCTGAGATCAAAAATAAATTTGAATGCGGACCATCAGAACATACAGCAAGCCTCCCTTTCTTCTGGGGAAACTTGAAGCGTCCTCTGGGGCTTTAATCCCTCCAGGTTTTCTATTTTTAAAAATTTGCTGGAGCAACAAGGCTCTTCGGAGGCCAGGGTGAGCTGGTAACTCAAAGACTTCCCTTCCTCCCAGCACCTGCTCCAACAGATGATAAAATGATAAAATGCTGTGGTTCTGTGGAGTCGGCCTAGGGCGTCATGGGGCCTACCTCAGCTGTTCCCATCTGTAAAATGGGACAGTGGTCTCTGTGTTGTCACTGAGACAGAAGAGGTTAGTACGCATCCCCAGTTCCTCATCTGAAACCCTGGGGACTCGATATGTTTGATTAACCTAGAGCTCTTTGCATTCAAAAATGCATATGGAGGGTGCCTGGGTGGCTCAGTGAGTTAAAGCCTCTGCCTTCGGCTCAGGTCATGATCTCAGGGTCCTGGGATCAAGGCCCACGTCGGGCTCTCTGCTCGGCAGGGAGCCTGCTTCCTCCTTTCTCTCTGCCTGCCTCTCTGCCTACTTGTGATCTCTCTCTCTGTCAAATAAATAAATAAAATCTTTTTTAAAATGCATATGTAGGGGCACCTGGGTGGTTCAGTCGTTAAGCGTCTGCTTTTGGCTCAGGTCACGATCCCAGAGTCCCAGGATCAAGCCCCACATTGGGCTTCCTGCTCGTCGGGAAGCCTGCTTCTCCCTCTCCCACTCCCCCTGCTTGTGTTCCCTCTCTAGCTGTGTTTCTCTCTGTCAAATAAATAAATAAAATATTTTTTAAAAGATGCATATGGAGAGTCTACAGTATATTATGGAATATGCCCAGCAAGCTCTGGGACGTATTAAGGGTACTTCATAAAGCCTTTCATTTTTATGCAACAAAATGTATAAACAGTCATAGTAGGTGAGATAAGATAAAGGTTGTAAGTAACATCCTGTCTAATTCACATCAGGTTGGCCAACAAGTGCTTGCGCCAACCTCATGAGAAAGATTTTGGTTTTCTGAGCTTTTCTGGATTTGGGGATCATGTCTGATCTGAGACCGGGCCACTTTGGTTTCAGGGACAGCTGGATTACCATTCCAAATGCACATCTCCCAGCTGGCTGCCTCCTCACTGCACCTCTATTTTCTCACCCAGAAAATGGGGCAGTAATCCCCCATGGAGGTTCATGGAAGGCACACGAGGAGGAGCAGGTCACTGGCCACGCTGACAGATCACCACCAGGAGACCGGGGGGTACCCATCAGCACAGTTCGAGGTCTCTCTGCACACAAACAGGGGCTAACTCCCTTTAACCAATCTCGTGAGTGTAAACAGAGTGTCCATCTCTTAATGGACAGCGCGAGAAATACAACCATCAGCAGGACAGGGCGCTTTTGTTAGCCTGACCAGCATCTTCCGTCCCTTAGTAAAAGCTCTGGGAGGATTCATGGTCTCACAGGCCAGGGGGTGGGAGGGAGGCAGAACAAGGAACGACATTATTCCGAAGAAGCCTTTCTCAGCGGGGGCAGCTTAAAGGGACAACTTCGCTCTGGAAATGGGGGTGCTGTTCCAGCTGGTGCAGCCAAGAAACCCCCTCTCCAGACAGGGCCATCCCATGGCTCTGTGGCTTTTCCTTTCTATGTTTACACTTACCCCTCCACCCAGCTGAGCCCCTTTCCCTTGGTGAACCATGACAACACATCAGGCCACCCTCCAGCCACACTTCGTCAGAAACTCTTTAGTCACACGTTTGCTGACAACCAGCCAGTGACTCAGAAAAGGTCAGTTTGGGGCACCTGGGTGGCACATTCGGTTGAGTGTCCGACTCTCGATTTTCGCTTGGGTGGAGATCTCAGGGTCGTGGGATCAAGCCCCGTGTTGGGCTCCGGCTCGGTCTAGGATCTGCTTAGGACTCTGTCTCACCCTCTCCCTCTGCCCCTCCTCACCGAGCACTCTCTCTCCCTCTCAAAATAAATACATAAATCTTACAAAAAGAAAAGAAAAGGCCATTTACATGTGTGGTAGATTTGAAGTTCTTCGGATGGTCCCGACAGTATCATTCCACACGTATTTCCAGAACCTTGTGCCTCGCCTCTGGGCAGGCCCGCGACTCGCTGGTGACCCGATGGAGTGAGCGTGCCTGGCATCTGAGACCGGGCTGCAGGAGGCCACACGGTTTCCAGCTCCTTAGCCAGAACACTTGCTCTGGAAATCTTCAGCTCCCGTGTAGGCAGTCTCACTGCGCTAAGGCTACCACATGGTGAGAAAGCCCAGCTCTCTGTGTGGACTCGCCAGATGGGGAGATCCCGAGACTAAATGGAGAGAGAGAGAAAGAGAAGGTTCTAGCCAGCCCCCAGAGACTCCAGCCCCACCCACATCCAACTAATGCAGCCTGGGAGACCCCCAGGCTAGAACCAGCCAACCCCGTCCCAAGTTCCTGACTCGCAAAAACCAACAGAGAACTTCACAGGGGAAGAAGATGGCGGAAGGCCAGGTGACCGCATTTCAGGGAGTTCCCTGAAGTGAGCACAATTCCAGCAAAAAAAAACACTACAGGACCACTGTGAGCACCCATGAAATCAGCCTGAAATGTGATATTTCGTGCTTCTGGATCACCACGGGAGACAAAGACGATCCGCAAAAAGGTAGAAACAGTGAGAGGGACCGGAGGCTTACCCCCAGAGACAGGGGTGTGGGGGAGGAAGCCCGCAGAGCTGAACCAATGAAAGCAAATACCCCAACACGAAAGTGCTCTGTGAGTGAGGAATAACAGCAGATTACGGCCTGAATCGGGGCTAGACAGAACCGGAAACACAGCAGAGCCCGCGGCAAGGCAAGGAGACTTTAAAAAAATTTTTTTTTCCGGCGCTACCGCCGCTGCCACTGCCGCCGCTGCTGCCATCGCCACCGCTGCCGCCACAGCCACCACAGCCGCCACCGCCGGAGCCACCGCAGCTGCCGCGAGAGCGGCGGGCGTGGATTCTATTTTTCCGCCGCTGCCTTTCTCTCCCATTTCTCTCCAAACCCGTGGGCCGGGCGCGGACCCCCCAGGGAAGGCGATTTTACAGACTTGCGTGGGACCAGAGAGACCTCGGGTCCCGGGGCACAGACAAGGTCGCGCGATCCAAAAGGAGTTGTGGTTTTGAGGTGCGGCAGTGAAGCGACAAGCGGGGGCGGGGGCAGAAATCAGTACAACATCTGCGCCAGCCCAGCTGTGACAGGCTGCCAACCGGGAGGCTGGAAAGAGCCCCTCCCTGTGTAGAGGCTCGCTCTGAGAGGGAGGTCTGGGCGCAGACATCCTGCTCGGACTTGACTTCCTCAACTGCTGAAAAAAGACGCAAAAGAACAACGCTCCGGTACCAGAGAATTGTAACCTGATGAGTTGGTTACCATGGAGACCAGCCTCTAGCAAGGGGGCGGAGAGACGCAGCCCAGGTAGAAGAGACCGAAAACAACCCCGCAGACCCCGCCCCCAGAAAGCAAGCCAGAAGCTCAGGAAGACAACACTCCAATGCAAAACCCCAAATCGGGGGAAAGGCAATTTATTAAACTCCCTGGTACTGACTACAAGTACCAAAAGCCCTACACCTTACTGATACAGTTTTCCACCTTATTTACTTTTTTAAACTTTTTTCTATTTTTACTTTTAAAGCTTCCATTTTAAGCTTAAAAATACATTCTCACGGTTTTTCTTCTTTCAATTTTTAACCCCCTTCTTATCACGTGATACTCAATACAACACCCCATAACATTTTTTTTACCTTGAAATTTTTTCAAACACACTCCTGTATTTTCTGCTTTTGTTGTTGCCTCTTGTTTCCCTGTTTGCTTTCTCTTTTTTTCCCTTTCTTCTCTCCTCTTTCCTTTATTCTCTCTATTACGTGTACATGTAGTTATAAGCTTCAAGTCAATCCCACATCCCTATTCAATACTACCCCTATATACAACCAGTTCTAATCTCCCTATATCTTTTGAAAGTGGGCTCCTCCAACAATAATAATAAGACAAACTCAGGAGTGTTTGAAACGCATTCCTTGCCCACAAGGAGTGTCTGCCCTCACCTTCCCATTCTAGTTTATCAGTGTGTCTGTGTAATTGTCTTTGCTTTTGTATTATATAAATACTGGTCTTGGGGGTCATATAGGTTGGGCTTCGCTTTTTGATCTCTTCATTCACCCTTGATAACCCTTTTCTTTACCCTGTAACAGTTTTGTATCATATAAATCCTACCACCAGGCCCCACTCTGGCAGGAGTTTCTTTTCTTGCTTCCTCTCTTCCGTTTTCTTTTTTCTTTCTCCTCCCTCTTCGGTGGTGAATTCTGGTTGCTCCAAAACCCTCCAACGACCAATCCACCTAGATAGTGGCTGATATATTTAGCCATACACCCCCTCAACCACTCCTCGCCACGATGACTCAGAGAAGGAACATCCAACAGAAGAAGAACCCCGAGACTGCAACCTCGGTCACAGAATTACTGGAAATGAACATAAACAATATGACAGAAATGGAATTCAGGGCAGCAATAGTTCAAGCAATGGTTAATTTAGAAAAGAACATTAGTCTCAAAGTGGAAGCCATGGTAACAGAAGTGAAAGCTGGGGTTAGAAAGGCTATAGATGAGATGCAATCTATTTAAATATGCTAACAGCCAGAGTAAGTGAAGCTGAAGCTCGTATCACTGATTTAGAAGACAGATGGATTAAGAAGGAGGAGCAAGAGAAGTCTTGGAGCAAACAACTAAAATCCCATGAAAACAGAATAAGGGAAATGAATGATGCCATGAAATGCTCCAATATCAGAATTACTGGAATCCCCAAAGGAATTGAGAGAGAGAGAGAGAGAGAGAAGCCTAGAAGATATTGTTGAACAAATCATGGATGAAAATTTCCCAAATCTGGGGAATGAAACAAATGTTCATGTCATAGAAGCAGAGAGGACACCCCCAAGATCAGTGAGGCCAGAAAAACCTCCAGGCACATAATAGTAAAATTCTCCAATCATAAAACCAAAGAATATGTCTTAAGGGCAGCTAAGGAGAAAGCGATCCCTTACCTATGGAGGGAGGACCATCAGAAAAACGTCAGACCTTTCCACAGAAACCTGGCAAGCCAGAAAGAGCTGGCAAGACATATTCAGGAAGTTACATGACAAAAATATGCAACCAAGGATAATGTATCCAGCAAGGTTGACTTTCAAAATGGAAGGAGAAATAAAGAGCTTCCAAGACCGCCAAGTTCTAAAAGATTATGCAACCACCAAGCCAGCACCACAAGAAATGCTAAGAGGGGTTCTATAGAGGAGAAACGAACCCAAGAGCGACACAAAACAGAAATTTACAGAGGTAATCTATAGAAACATGAACTCCATAGGCAACATGATGTCAATACAAACGTATCTATCAATAATCACTCTCAATGTGAATGGCCTAAATGCTCCAATAAAAAGACACAGGGTTGCAGACTGGATAAAACGACAGGACCCATCCATATGCTGTTTACAAGAGACTCATCTTGAATCTAAAGACACTTCCATATTGAAAGTGAGGGGCTGGAAGACCATCTTTCATGCCAATGGACCCCAAAAGAAAGCCGGGGTAGCGATTCTCATATCAGACAAATTGGATTTTAGTCTAAAGAATGTAGGTAGAGACACAGAAGGACACTACATCATTCTTAAAGGGTCTATACATCAAGAAGATCTAACAATTGTAAATATTTATGCCCCTAACATGGGAGCAGCCAACTACATAAGCCAACTGTTAAACAAAATAAAGAATCATACTGATGCAAATGCATTAATTGTAGGAGATCTTAACACACCACTCTCAGCAATGGACAGATCATCTAAACAGAAAATCAACAAAGAATCAAGAGCCTTGAATGACACATTGGACCAGATGGATCTCATAGATATATTCAAAACATTTCACCCTAAAACAGCAGAATACTCATTCTTCTCGAGTGCACATGGAACTTTCTCCAGAATAGACCACATACTAGGTCACAAATCAGGGCTCAACCGATACCAGAAGATTGAAATTATTCCCTGCATATTCTCTGACCACAATGCCGTGAAACTGGAACTCAACCACCATAAAAAGTTCAGGAGAAAATCAAAC
>PITA01034372.1:0-11700 GCA_004023965.1 Spilogale gracilis | reverse complement strand
GGTAATCCAGGGAGAGAAACGAAACAGCAGAGACTTTGGACACAGAAACAAACTGAGGGACTTGGAGGGAGGGGGGTGGGGGGATGGGAGAGAGTGGATACTGAGGGTACCTATTGCATGGAGCACTGGGTGTGGGGAATGGGGAATGAATCTTGGAACACTGGGGAAAAAATTTAAGTAACAATTTAAAAAAATCAGTAAAAACAAAAACAAAAATAGTCCAGTTGGGAAAAGGAAATATTTCCAAATAATATGCCAAAATGTTTCTGTCTTACAGAGGTATAATTCAAAAACAGCATTAGTCTTCTCAGCCTAGTTTATCCAGTCTTCCCTGATTTCACTCCTTCCTACACCATGACCCTAGTTCAACAGGTCCCTAGTGAGTCTCTCTGTCTCTACTATAGCTCCCCTCCCTTCTGTCCTCCATACTCTTACCAGAAAGTTCTTTCTACAAAGTGAGTCTAATCATGTTTTTTCCCTGTGTCAAACCTTTGGATGGCATTCCATGTATAAAGCATTATATAGAAAAACACTATTATCTCATTTTGTTGAGAAAACTGAGCTTCAAAACAGAAACATTGCTCAAGACAGTACAGCTGGTGGTGGGGAATCCAAAATTTGAACCCATGCTTTATCTGACTCAAAATCTGTGCTTTTTCCACTGAATCCCTATTTTCCCATTTAAAAAGTTAATTCACAGAGTTTTAATACTCCCTTTTGATTTTATAACATGTTATAAGTTACCAAGTACTTTCATAGCATTATCCAATTTGATCTCCAATAAACTTTTGAGGCAATTAAGGCAGGATGAAAGGCCTTGCTTTTTTAAAAGTTTTTATATTTTTATTATTTATTACTTTTTTAGAGAGGAAAAAAGAGAGGGGTGGGGGAGGGGCTGAGGGAGAGGAAGAGAATCTTAAGCAACCCAGGGCTTGATCTCACAATCCTGAGATCATAACCTGAGCCAAAATCAAGACTCTGAGGCTTAACCAACTGAGCCACCCCTCACTTTATGGATTGGAGTGTCAGAGAGCAGAATGATTTGCCGAAGGTCATCAAGCAAAAACCGGAGGCATTAAGACCATTACTCCTGTCTTCTAAGCTAGGGCCCTTTCTGTATAATAGCATCGTCTCTACACAAATACTATATTTTCTTACTGGAAGGAAAGAAGAATTGGATCTTCAAAACAGTTTGTCTGTGGAGGCTCCAAGTGAACTTCCCACATATCTTGCTCTTTTGTCCTAGGTTAGGCCCCCAGGATTCAACCTCTGCTCAGGTTGGTGAGCTCAGCTCAGCTCTAAAACTGAGATTCCAAGACAGCAAGCCAGCAGCCAACTCTGACCTCAGATATGGGATTTCATTTTGGTTTTTACCCTACACTGCATTTTTAAAAATTTAATTAGTTCCTAATTTTTAAAAGTCAGGTGTTTAGCTTCCCTTGGGGAAAAAAAAGAGAGAGAAAGAAAGAAAAGCTGATAGTGCTGAAATCACTGGATCTTACAATGGGATGAGACAGACACTCTCAATTTCCTTCTTTTTTTATACCTGCTGGCCCCATGGGCTCCTGAGTTTCCAGTGCAGGTCTTACCTTTTAAGACTCCCACCTGACCATTTTATAATGCAGAAGGCTTGAAGAAGCACTTGATACAAATTGTCTCCTTCTCTAATTTTCTTCTCAAAATGTAGCTCAAGGTTCTGCTTTGCTGGAATGATTACCTTCTCTTAAGTGTTGAAGAACATCCTTTGTGAGGACAAACTCTTTGCCTCTATACATAGGAACAAAAATAGTGGGAATCATCTACTTCTGCTAGCATAACTTTAGGAAACTTTTCCATCTGTGCTGGTGATTACTCTCCCCTAAATGTTCCAGAGGAAAAGGGCATTGGTGAGTAAGAAGGACTTCGTTGCAGGGGATGAGGAGTAGCTTCTGTCTACTAGGCTTCTGTTCTTTGTCTCACCTTCTCTAGTTTCTGAATGACATCGAAGAACCATAATGTAAATGACAAAAATATTCCTCCTTAATTCCAAAACTAAACTCAATTTCCTTGTTTGTAATATGAGGGTGGCAGATCTTTTGCTCTCTAAAGACCCTTCCAAATCTAACATTCTCTGATGCTATGAAGCAACCATTTTTAATATAAATCTAACTTTTGGGTTAACAGTATTTTACTTCCCCAGTTGTAATAAAAAATGTATCCTGATTTACAGGCAGAAAAACAGTCTAATGAATTTTCACAGAGTTTTGGCTGCCCTCAAAGTCAGGATACTTCCTGGGTATATATACTTCCTGGGTATATATGAAACCCCATGATTAATAGAAAGAGCCCTAGGCTGATAGCCAAGAACTCTGGTTGTGCCACTTACCTCCTATATAATCCTGGGCAAGCCCCTTTCCTTCTCTGCGCCTTCATTTCCCCATTGTAAAATGAAAGCAGTGTATTGAATTTGACAGAATGGATGGATGGAACAAATATACAGAAGAAATATACATCTATGAGCTTAAAAAGCAGCGGTAATGGAAAAAAAACAACAAACACTGGACAGAAGGTCAGGATATAATAATTCTGCTACTTCACTAGGTTTGTGATGTTCGGGAAGTTGCACACATACTCTCTGGGACTTTGTCCCTATTAGATTTACTTTGTGCTATTTGTCTTTGATCTGGCCAGTACCATTCACTTTCATAACCACTGGGACTCTGTGGTCATCTGATTTTTTTACTTCACTCCAATTAGGAGTTTCGGTTATTTAACTACTACCTATTGAGTATCTCTTAGAGTCCCGGAACTTTTCTGACAGTTGGTGATAGAAAGAGAAGTGTGCTGCCCCAGTGAAGAAGACTTCCTGGGGAAGCTTTTGGTTCAGTCTTGTGCACACATCACCAAGTCTAGTAGCTGGTACCACTGACTTCCTTCATCCCGAATTACCTTCTCTTCCAAAGCATTACCATCACCTTGCCTCCAGTTCCCACCCAATGCTCAGAAGCACCTGTGTGTCCTCTCAATGTGATACCTGCCCCTACTCACACCAGTCTTCAATCCCCACCCACTCACCCTATAAGGAAAGTAAGCTCATCAATAAATATTAAAATAAATGTGCACATTTAATGGATAACCCTCCATTCCAAATCATGGTGTGAGCAAGGACTCTGGGCTCGTGGATTCAGATGCCTGTGAAGCTATTCATTTGCTGTGGGACTTCTTTTGGAATGTCATCCTCCCCATCAGTAAAATGAGAATAAGAATAGTACCTACCCTCCAAGAGTAGTGTTAAGGTTCCATAAGGTAATGCATGCCAATGTTCAGCACAATGGTTGGCCTCGCACATTTTAAGCACTCAACATAGAGTTGTTACTGGCCAGTTTGAAGTCCAGACAATGGTATTTGTGGACACTGATACCAGAGATGTTCTGGGAAAAGACAGACTCCCATCATCCCCAAACTCATGTTAATTAACCTATATTGAGGATGGCACATATAAAGCCTTAGTTCAAAATCACCCTCAGTGAGACTTCCTTGGTTGAGGGCATCAGCCCCAGGGTTGCAATTTGACCCTTTTGCTCCTCAGTGTAGGAAGGAAACCTTTGCCAGTTCAGAGACAACATAACACACCCATACACATGGTTTTGACTTCCAGTGCCAAAATTCTGCGAAGTCCTTGTCAGGGGCCTTGTTTTGCAGATAATGGATTTACAAAGAGGTCTGTTCTTCCTTTCTGGCACCCTGAAAGGAAGAAAAATTCCTGAATGAGAAGAAGGATCAAATGGCTGCTTTGGATGTACAGTGTCTCTTGCCTACAGATTGTGCCACAGTGTTGGAGGCTAGGTTTCATAATTACAGAGTACCAGCACACAATTACCCACAATTAGGCTAATTATATAAATACACTATGATTGTCTGAAAGATAATGTGAAATAACACACAAAGAGGATGGCCCTGAGGTAAACCTGAGGGGAGTGGGGGAGGGGAATAGAAGAGGATAAATGCGGTTTCCTGGGATTCCAGCACCAAGTGCTAGAGGGAAGACACCAGCTTCCAGCTTTCCCAGCCAGCCTCTCCAACCCTTTGCTCAGAAACAGGTCCTCTCCATAGCCTTAGTGGGCTGGTCGCCCTTCAGGTGACCCCACAATACTCCCTTTCCTGCTTCTGTCTATTAACACAACAAATTATAAAGGACAGTTGAGTTGGAACCATATCTAAATTTCAGGCCAACACCACAGCCACACTGCTGACATTTAAAGGCAAGCTGTGGGGGTGCCTTGGGTGGCTCAGTCATTAAGGGTCTGTCTTCAGCTGGGGTTGTGATCCCAGGGGCCTTGGATCTAGCCTCGAATCGGCTCCCTGCTCGGCAGAAAGCCTGTTTCTCCCTCTCTCTCAGCCTCTGCTTGTGTTCCCTCTCCCGCTATGTGTCTCTTTGTCAAACAGATAGATAAAATCTTTAAAAAACTAAAAATTACAAAAATAAAGGCAAGCTGTGGGTTCATTCTATATTTCTACATGTTACTGATGGGCTTGTCATTCTTAGATAGTGAGACTAGCAATTAACCAAAGGTTTATACTAGCATAAAAATTGTGCTGACAGAGGGCCTTCTGCAGAACCGCTGGCCTGCTCTAAATACTGGCTGCCAGTTTCCCATTTGAATGAATGTTATTGATGTCTGAAGGAAAAGAGATAGCTTCACAAACACATACAAACAACATTTGGTGTTAATATTCCTGGTTTTGTTTCCTGGACTCTCCTGGACCAGAATTTTCTATCTTCATTCAACAAATAGTTACTCAATATCAATTCCCCCCCAATCTCCAAATCTGATGGAAGTAGAATGAGAAACAAAACAATCATGGTCCTTGCCCACCAGGAGTTTAAACTTGAGCCGCAGGGACAAGGGGTATATGTTCTGCTTCCCAATGGATTAGCCCTTGCTATGACTGTAGACGCCTGCACAGTTGTTCTCCACTATTCACTCTTCCCTCTGGCCATGGTGTTTGCCATGTGACTTGGTAGCTCTTTTCTCTAGGAATGGAGTTACTTCCCTTCTTACTTTTGGTGGGGAATGACCAGATGACTTGCCTTGGCTAATGGAATTTGTACCAGAATAAAAGTGAGACCATTGGGAAACTGTCTTCAGGAGACACCACTAGTTTCCACTCATCTCTCAGAGAGCTTCCAAACTCTGCCATGAGAAGAACATGCCCCATGTGCCCCGATAGTCTTAGAAGAATGAGAAACAGGTCGGAACTGAAACCCAGCCACCCCCACCTGTAGAGCAGGCTTGAGCAGTAACTTCCTGCTGAGAGTACAGCTGGATAAATGCACACAGCTGATCCACAGAAGTTGGAATAAGAAATAAATACTAATGGTTGTATATCACTGAGATTTTGTGGTTGTTCTGTTACACAGCATTTTTATGGCAATAGACTGATACAAAGACCTTTGAAATTTATCAAAATGATGTTAGTATAGGATGTGCTTCACCTAAAAGGATGGTGAAAAAAAAAATCTAGAAGGATACCAAGTGAACCAGGCTGTTAATGGTACTTTCCTTTAGAAAGAGGTTTGGGGAAAGGAGCTCAGGATATAGGAAAGGGATCATTTGATTTTTATTCTATATTTTTTAACTTTCTTTAAATTCTAGTAACAAACATTACCTCCACAATTTTAAAAGAAATGCATTTTTAAAAAACAGATCATTTAAAAAATGCAAATGAGAAGACAAATATTCATCCAGCTTATACTGCGTTCGGGTACTATGTTATCCCTTTATATACATCACCTAATTTAATTTTTACAACCCTTCAAGGTGGGTAATACCATCTCTGTCTTGAAGATAAGGAAACTGGGATAGGCAAGTTCTGACAACTTGTCTAAAGCCAAACAACTAGTAGACTGGGAAGAGAGCATTTGAATTCAAGGCTGTCAAATTCAAAACATTATTCTTTCCTTCATGTATTGTTGCACGCTGGCACAGATGAATAAACATCCATGGCCTCAGTTTCCTCTTCTGCAAGAAAGAGAGGCTTGCACTATAACATCTGTAATGTTCCTGATAGTCTAAGATTCCATGAGTGAAAATTCACATCATGAAATAAAGGTTCTTTACTTTCAGAGGCATACAATCACATTTCCTTTAAATATAGTACTCCCCTAGCTCACATAAGTGCTTATTATTTCCAGATCATTAACTGTTTGACATAAGAGATTTGGCTGAGAAACCTGAAGCCCAAGTGTGAGGCCTCTGCCAATTGAAGATCAGTCAAATGTGGATAATGGCTTCTGTTACTATAATGCAAGTCTACAGGAAAATATGATTTAATTTATAAAATTTCTATCAAATGCAGCTTTTCAGGAATTCATCTGTTGAGTACAACAAGGTACATCTGTGCTCTATTATTCAAATAAGTTCCACCTGGCAGGCAGATGATGGTAATGCTTAAAAGGGGGGAGGAAAACAGAGAAAAAAAGAAAGGAGTTTTTAGGAAGTATTTCCTCATCACATTCTATTTTAACTTGTTCTATTCTATCAATTCCTCATTTTTAGATAATGCAGAGACATTAAATTTGGCCAACAAATAGATGATGCACTTTCATTAACAGCTAGAAATGGATTAGTCATGAGAAATTCTTTTCAAATGCCATTCCACAGTAAGGAACTGGGAAGAGGGGACATGGAAAAACAAAAAACAAGAGCCTATTCTTTGTCCAACTAGCTTTGCTTATGATTAAACTCATAAAGTGGTCATGGAAGCTGTGTAATGTGAACCCCCCCAAGCTTTGCTCTAGCTTCTGCTAAAATCAAGGGTCCTAAGAATGCCAAAGGAAAACAAGCCATTAGGAAAGCTCACAATAATTTGGGGGCATTAAGAAGATCAAGCACATTACTTGGTGTCTGGGAAAGTTGGATTTGAAGAATGCTTTCCAGGTCAATATGATTTAACACACAATATTCTTATTATAGTCACTATTCTGCCACAGGTGTCATTTTAACTTTCAGCAGGAGATCTCCTTACCTTCTCCCCATCCCCTGCTCATTTTTCCTCCTAGCCTCTATGGCTTCACCCAAGACAATGTCATCTATTCTTATTTGGGCCTTTGTAAACCAAAATACCTCCAGTCTAAGAAGTTAACTTCAAGAGCCAGACGTCTATTTCATTATGAATATCTGTCTAGACATAAAAGGGATCACTCAACACTGCCTCCCATGGCCCTGTGAGCCCACCACAATAACAGACCAACACAAGACAGATGCATGTATGCCACCCACTCCATCCCGGGGATCTGGCTAACATTAATAGATTCTACCTGCAATAGAAGCAAATGGGAAGTAAAGAGGCTTTACAGTTGGTAGAACTAATTGTGCTGTGTGCAAAGACTGATTTTATTTTCTGAGTATGTGGGTTTTCCTTCTTAGGCAGAGGTGGTATTCTGGTTTTGGGGGATGTCTAACATGCTCAGCCTTATTAGTCCTTGGGTTCATGATGAAATCAAAAAGATCAAGAGTAAGAGGTTGTTTGATTATTTTGTCCACAATTGGAAATCTTGGGCAGAATTGTTGATCTGTAATCAACAGGTGAAGTGTAAAAGGCAACTTTCTTCGGAATCATGTTAACTTTTTAATTGATTCTTTTTGTCTTCCCTTCTATAAAATGGTTATATTGAATTGTCTCACATAGTGTTGATAAACTTGTGATAGGGTCAGCGTAGGGGATCAAGTCTTTTGCCTCATGGCAGAAGTTTTTCTGGGTGTATTCTCCATCTGGATTGTTATTTGAAATCTCTAGAGCAATTTTTTTTTAATATACACATTGTCTGAAACAGCTTCCTTAGAGTATATTCTTCTCATTTCATCTCTGAGTAGAACAAGACACCAATATGGACACTCAAACTAGATTTTGTGTGTGATATTAACAAAACAAGATTTGGAAAAAATATAAAATAACCAAATTAACAGTGCTATCCTCAAAATTATGTCATTAAGAGGACACATGCTTATTCTATTGAGGCTTCCTTTGCTCCTAACCTTCTTCTATCTGCTTGAGAAAAAATGTTCAGAGTCACTTCAGTCACATGGAAAAATTAATCTAAATACCTCAAAATTCTTCCTTTTTTTTAACCAAAAAAATGACATTTGTCAGGGTCTATGATTTATATGAGATTTGGTACCTAAAGATTTTTAATATTTCCAAATGTCAAGTCCACCATTGAAGGATTATTTGCAGTTATTAAGGATATTCCAAAGAATGTAACACAGACCTTTAAGGTAATTTCAAAGTTTAACAAGGCAATATTTTGGGACTGAGACTTCCTAGGGGAGTGGTTACTTAGAGGAAGCCTCTGCTCATTTGCTTGCATACATTCAGGTCTCCATGTTGTACAAACTATGGAGTGTTTCATTGTATTCTATGTAGATAGCACCACTTTGGGATTTTGTAACTAAGGACTCTGTATATCCTACTCTGAGAAAAAGTAATAATATGACCTGATTTGCTCTCCCAGTCCTCATGGCATCCATCCTTTATAGCATCTTTTTACCAGTCTAAGTCAGACTATTAGACTCTTAGGGTTGCAATTTTTTCTCCTTAAGTATATTTTTGTCCTATGGAATCATTAAGTGATAGCCTTATTTTATTACTAATTATTCTCTGTCTTATGTGAGACTTTTCAAAGAAACAGACACTACCTTCTGGAGGTGTTTAGGTGTTATGTTTTCACATTACTCTGTAATTTTTATAGGGCAAAGTGGCAAGGTTAGAAACATTTTTATCTTAAAGTTAGTGAGATAGTCTGGATTAGTGTTGGTCAAAAGGCTTGGAATTTAAACCTCAGATGTGTTTGAGAACTATACTCCTGACATAATTTTCTTTTAAACAATTCATTAACAACAACAACAACAACACACAATAAGAGAGAGATTGGAAAAAATGATAGAAACTTCTAAAAAATCTAAGAGAATAGGAATTGGTCATTGGCCCCATTTAACCAGTTAGGTTTATGGGTCACATTAATCAATATTCAGTTTCATAGCAGATGTGGAGGAAGTGAAAAGTCTGGATTCCAAAAGAACTCAAGAATACTGAAAAGTATCACATTTCACACACATGGGGGAAAATGGAGAGAGAAAAGATTTATGTATATCTGAAAGCAATAATGATAAAAAAAACACAACTCAAGTCATCAAAATTACTGTTGAGAAACCAGATTTGAATGCTTCACAGAGTTTTCTTAATTAAGTTTCAACATCAGAAAGCTATGAGTAATGAGTATATATCTTAGTCCAACAGTGATCTGGTGTCTCACCTTGCAGAGGAGCACTTTAAAATCATACATGTAAGTATCCACGCACAAAGACATTCAAAGTTTAGCTTCTTGTATCTTCTGCAGACAATCTTCTGTACCTTTTGTTCATTCAACAAACATTTCCCAAACTCTCGGGGGCCAGCTTTGCCACTAGGTAGAGTAAGAAATACAAAGAGAAGTTTGACAGGTGAAGAAAAGAAACCCCAAATGGTGAAAATTACCCCAAACAGGAAGCGTCTTGAAAGAAATATTGGAGCAAAATTGAATTTGGAGAAGGATAACACTTACTCCCTTCCCTGCATCCACTCAACCCAGATGTACTTATTAATTCCTACTCTCTGCTTTCTGTGTCCCAGCCACTCTGGAGAATATGATAAAAGCAAAGCAGAGCCTTCTGTTCTCATCAACCATGAACTCATCTTTCCAAGTTTTATGATACCCTTCTTTCCAGGCCCTCCTAAACCTAGTCTTCACTTGTGGTCACCAATTCAAACAGCTAGATATTAGGAGCCATGTCTGCTCATTTCCAACTGGGTTAACTATGTAACACAATTACAGATAGTCTACTAATCATCTGAATCAGTAGTTTACCATGGTTATTTTAAGGTCAGCATGTGACTCCTGCTGTCAGGCCGGTGAACAGAGGAAAACAGGAAATGAATGAAATCATTTATTAACATTGAAAATAACAATTTGAAAGGTGTTGGGTCCTGGGGTAAATAGCACTTTGCTCCTACAAATTAGGGAATGGGAATTTTCCAAGGAAAGGGCTTACCTGAAAGAATTTTCCAAAATTTGTTTTTGGTGTCATGGAAAAACACCAATTTCAAAACAATGTTATTGATTGATGGGCATACTCTCAAAAAGTACATGCTCACTAAGAACTATATACATGAAAATTGTTCAAAGATACTACAACACTCATGCCTTGAGTATAACTTTAAAATAAAAGAGAAAAAAGGGATAAAAAAGAAAATGAAATTTTTATATTATTATATACCAGTTGGTAATATTTTTATATTTATATTTATATTTATACACACATATATGTGTATGTATATATATACACATACAGTTGGTAATAAAT
The DNA here is from genome assembly GCA_004023965.1 of Spilogale gracilis. Taxonomy (NCBI): domain Eukaryota; kingdom Metazoa; phylum Chordata; class Mammalia; order Carnivora; family Mephitidae; genus Spilogale; species Spilogale gracilis. The sequence continues at coordinate 1,318 of PITA01034372.1, read as the reverse complement.
GTTTTCATAAACACCATGTTACCTACATTTCACAACAAACCCGTGAGTTAGAATTGCCAGTTTATAAATGGAAAAAATAGAGGGTTGGAAAAAGTCAAATAACTTTTAGGACAGCTTATAGATAGTGTGTGCCTGAAACCAGGATTCATGTCTTTCTATTAAACTGCAAGGCCTTGACTCGAAGTACTTTCTCCAATAAGGGGAGATATATTAGGTAATGAAAGCTTTGGGGGGAAAATTCAGAATTTTTCTCACTAAATAATCATTTAAGAGATGTAAAATTCTTCAAGCACAAGATTTTTAGTATTTATTTATTTATTAAAATATGGAACACTGCCTGAGTTTGCATGTCAGTCTTGCACAGGGGCTGTGCTAATTTTCTCTCTATCAGTCCAGTTTTAGTAGATAAGCTGCCAATGAATACCAAATAATATTTTAGTTCAGTCTGATAAATTATGTATTAATCATAATTTCCTTGAAATATATATGTCTAGAGTGTTATTAAAAGTTATACAACATTTTGCTTGGACAGGACCTGCTGCCCTGTCCTTTTTATTCTGGGACTCTACATTACTTTGGGAATGAGCTGTGACCCAGGAAGTCAGTTGGTAGAGAGAAAGATAGGTCTGAAAGTTGTCACTAAAAGGGATTTTATCATGTGGAAATAATTAAATAAGTGACAACTTATGAATAAGGTTGTTCATTGCATTATGATTTATAGTGGCAAAATTTAGCAGTACCCAAATGTCCAACACAAGAGTTTAGATAAATAAGAAGCTCCTTTGTACAATGGAAACTTTTTCAGGGGTCAAAAATAGTGGTGTGATGATGGGTGATGGACACCTGGGGGTCCATTATCCTATTTTGTTTTGTGTGCATTTGAAATTTCCCATAATAAAAGATTTTTATTTTTTTAAAGATGTTTTTATTTATTTGGAGGGGCAGAGGCAGAGGGAGAGGGACAAGTAGACTCTCTGCTGAGCAGGGAGCCTGACACAGGACTCAATCCAGGACCCCGAAATCATGACCTGAGCCAGAACCAAGAGTCGGATGGATGCTTTACTGACTGTGCCACCCAGGAACCCCAGTAAAAGATATTTAAGTATTAGCCATCTTATAAAAAAAAATATTGTGATATCTTATGTGGAAAAAACAGATTATTGAATGTAGTAGAAATTTCCATTGTTCATCTGCATTTTTCTCCCCTTTCAAGTATGTGGGGAGATTATACTTCCCTGTCCCCTAGCAGCTGAGCAAGACCATACAATTGGTCAATAGATGTAGGTAGAAGTGACGTGTAATTTTCAAGTGGGAGCAA
>PITA01034371.1:0-11704 GCA_004023965.1 Spilogale gracilis | reverse complement strand
CCCTTTCTGGCTTGCCCGCTTTCTGTGGAAAGGTCTGACGTTATTCTGATGATCCTCCCTCTATAGGTAAGGGATTGCTTCCCCCTAGCTGCCCTTAAGACATATTCTTTGGTTTTATGATTCATGAATTTCACAACTATGTGCCTTGAGGTTTTTTTGGCCTCATTGATCTTGGGGGGTGTCCTCTATGCCTCTAGGATATGAACATTAGTTTCATTCCCCAGATTAGGGAAATATTCATCCATGATTTGTTCAACTGTATCTTCTTGGCTTCTCTCTCTCTCGACGCCTTTGGGGATTCCAATAATTCTGATATTGGAGGGTTTCATGCCATCATTTAAATATGCTAACAGCCATAGTGAGTGAAGCTGAAGATCGTATCAGTGATTTAGAAGACAGATGGATTAAGAAGGAGGAACAAGAGAAGTCTTGGAGCAAACAGCTAAAATCCCATGAAAACAGAATAAGGGAAATATTTAAATTAGATTGCATCTTATTAATAGCCTTTCTAACCTCCGCTTTCACTTCTGTTATTAGGGCTTCCATTTTGAGACTTATGTTCTTTTCAAATTAGCCACCGATTGGACGATTGCTGCCCTGAATTCCATTTCTGTCATTTTGTTTTTGTTCATTTCCAGTAATTCTGTGACTGGGGTTGCAGTTTCAAGGTTCTTCTTCTGTTGGTTGTTCCTCCTCCAAGTCATTGTGGTGAGGAGTGGTTCCGGGGGTGTATAGCTTAATATATCATCCACATTCAAGTGAATTGGTCTCTGGTTTGGAGCAATCAGAATTAAACACCAAAAAGGAAGAAGAAAGAAAAAAGAGAAGGGGAGAAAGGAAGCTAGAAAACCCTGCCAGATTGGACCCAGTTGTAGGATTATATGGTACAAAGCTACTACAGGGCAAAGAAAATGGCCATGAAGAGTAAATGAAGAAATCTAAAAGCAACGTCCAACTTGAATGACCCCAAGACCTGTATTTATTTATTTATTTATTTATTTATTTATTTATTTAAGATTTTATTTATTTATTTGACAGAGAGAAACACAGCTGGAGAGGGAACTCAAGCAGAGGGACTGAGAGAGGGAGAAGCAGGCTTCCCGCCGAGCAGGGAGCCCGATGTGGGGCTCGATCCCAGGTCTCCAGGATCATGACCTGAGCCGACGGCAGCGGGCTAACCAAATGAGCCACCCAGGCGCCCCAAGACCTGTATTTATATATTACAATGGCAAAAACAATTATACAGAAACACTGCAGACACTTGTATGGGCAAGGAAAATATTTCATATCGTCCCGAGTTTGTCTTGTTGTTATTGTTGGAGGAGCCCACTTTCTAAAGATATTGGGAGATTATAACTGGTTGTATATAAGGGTAGTATTGAATAGGGATGTAGGATTACCTTGAAGCTTATAACTATATGTATATTTAACAGAAAAAATAAAGGAAAGAAGAGAGAAGAAAGTAAAAAAACAGATAAAACAAACAATCACAAGAGAGGCAACAAAGCAACAACAGAAAATACAGGAATGTGTCTGAAAAAATTTCAAGGTAAAAAATTGTTATGGAGTGGTATTTAGTGTCATGTTGTGATAAAAAGTGGGTTAAAAATTAAAAGAGCAAAAACAGTGAGAATGAATTTTTAAGTTTAAAGTGGAAACTTTAAAAGTAAAAATGGAAAAAAGTTAAAAAAGCAAATAAGGTGAAAATCTGTGTCAATAAAGCGTATAGGTTTGGGGGCAATACCAGGAGTTTAATATATTGTTTTTCCCCCGATGTTGGGGTTTTATGGTTTGGATGCTGTCCTCTTGTGTTTCTGGCTTGGCTTCTGGGGGTGAGGACTGCTGTTCTGTTTTTCAGTCCCTTCTACCTAGGCCGCGTCTCTCCACCCCCTTTCTAAGGACTGGGCTCCATGTTAACCAGGTTGTCAGGGTTCAGTTCTTTGGGGGGGGGGTATTCTTTTACAGCCTTTTTCAGCTGTTGAGGAAGTCAGGTTGGAGCAAGATGTCTGCACCCAGACCTCCTTCCCAGAGAGAGCCCCTAATTAGCAACCCTTTGGACTATGGGGGCGCCCGGAGCCTCTCCCTGTATCCTCTCCCTTTGCCTCGTCACAGCTGGGTGGCGCAGATCCTGGTTTGATTCCTGTCCAAAGCCCCCTCTTGTCATTTCGCTCCTGTGCCACAAAAACTGCAACTGATTTTGGGTCTTGCCACCTTGTCTCTGCCCAGGGAGTCTGTGGTGACCCCATGCAGGAGGGACTGATGTCCCGTGGCCCCACTCCTCTCACGCAAGTCTGCAAAATTGCCTTTCCTGGGGGGTCGATGCCTGGTCCATGGGATGGAGAGAAGCGGCAGAGAAAAGCAGCAGAGGAAAGAAAAAAAAAAAAAGGAAAAAAGCGGCAGAAAAATAGATTCCAAGGTGTTTCCTCACTCGGCACCGGGCGCACTTTCTCTCTATATCCCTGTTTCCCCAGCTGCCCCTCAGGCACTCCATTTCTGTTTGCTTTGAATCAGACTCTAATCTGCTGTTGTTCCCCGAAAACAGAGCACTTTTGTGCTGGGGTATTGCTTTCCAATGGGTTGCCTCTGCCGGCTTCCTCCCCTGTGTCCCTTGTCTTTGGATAGCCCTCTGATCGCTCTCGCTCCACTCTACCTTTTTGCCGATGCTCTTTGTCCCCCGCGGTGATCCAGAAGTGTGAAATATTACATTTCAGGCTGATTTCATGGGTGCTCACAGTGTTCCTGTAGTGTTTTTTGTAGGAATTGAGCTCACTTCAGGGGACTCCCTGAAATGGGGTCACCTTGCCTTTCGCCATCTTCCCCAGTCCTCTCCTGACTTGTGTTAAGTCTTTTTCTATAGTTTTTTTTTTTTTACTTTGTCATTTTATATCATCATTTTCTTTCTTTATTTTTTTTTTTGTCAAATATACATTTCATGCTTTAAAATTGCATTCTACTATCTTGGTTTATGGATTGTTTCTTTTCTTCTATGTCAGCTGCCTCTATGTAATTGTAAACCTTTCTATCTCTCACAAGCCTTTCTGAATCTTAAGTCTATGATTCCAAGCATCCTGTTTCTAGCTCCATCTTAAAAATATTATTAAATTAATACATTAATTTTTTTTCCTGGAATGATGTAGTTTTTGTGGCCTAATCACTGAGTTAACTTCTTCATTGGAGATCATCAGTTATCTTTTTAAATGCAAATAATTAATTATCTTTAATTTTTTCCTTTAATATGCCAGAGAGAATCAGAAGGCAAGTTCTTGTTATTTGTTGTAGGATAAATTCACAAGAACTTAAATGTTCAATTTCTACAGAAATTGTTAAGTAAATCATTACAAAAGCTTTAAAGGGATAATAAGCCTTATAAGAAACAATTTGATAATATTTAAACTCTTTATCCCAGGTCCAGTTCTAAGAATCTATTCCCTGGAAATTATCAGAAATATGGTTAAGGATTTATATACATGGATTCCGCCAAAGTATCATTTATAAAGATAAAAAATTGGAAACAGTTAAAAGGATAATTGTATAATTAAATACTGTGGATTTATAAAATCCTGTTTTTAAGATAAGGTTTAATAAAAGTGTTCATGATACAGTGTTAATAAAGAAAATCCAAGGTATAAAACTATACATACATTTTGATCCTAGGTTCCTTCTCTTCTTAATAAATGATACTAACTTAGTGAAAAATAAAGTTTCCACTTATTTTGCTTAAAATGAGAATTGCACTCTCATTATATTCTTCTGCTTTTCATTTTTAATATAATAATACTAAATGGCATCTATTTTTGTAGCATTTATTTAAACACAGAAAAGTATGTAGGAAAGAAATGCTGTCATGAAATAAACTATCCTGAATAAACCCCTAAACAACACAGAGTAGGTTAAGCATGCAAAAAGATGTAGGTAATCTGGGCCCAGCGACCCATTCATTCTAAAAGGGTTCTGGCCCTCCTGGACTCATTTACCAATTAGCATTTCACAGATGATCAGGTTTGTGATTTGAGTAGAAATGAGGAAGACATTTAGTTAAAATTAGGTTCAAAAAAGAACTTAATTCTGCAGACCCTTTTATTATGAAGTGCTTCAGAGAAGGGTGTGGGAGGCTTAAGCAGAGATTTAAAAGACTTCTTGCACTTAGTTCTTACCAAAGAGAATTCTGAACAGTAAAGCCAGTGAAACAGAAACAGATGGCTCAAATTTTCTTTGAAATATAGACAGATTGAAGAGGAAAAAGTTTGGCAAAATACATTTGGGGTTTGGCCAAACTGAAAACATTTGAGAAATGGTATGAAACACTGGAAAAACATTAAAGCACTCAAACACTCACACTAAGTGTAATGTGATGGATACACAAAGAGAAATGGAGCTTAAAGATCGGAGCTTAAAGATGAGGTTTTGGGTTAACCATCACAGCAACTGTTTCATTTGGGGGCAGAATGGACAGCCATCAACGCATTGGAAATTACCTGCAAAACTGAGAGAACTCATGCAAGTGAAAGATGCATGTGACTGAAGCTGCTTGAGCAACTGAAATACCCCAAGCAACTGAAACTACTGAGACATTCTTCTCAAGTATACATAACATTCTCCAGGGTAGATCATAACTGAGGTCACAAATTAAGTTTGAATAGTTTTAAAAGATAGATATCATATAAAGTATCTTCTTTGGTCTCATCAGGATGAGTTTAGAAATTATTAATAGAATTAAGACTGGAAAAATCACAGACTTGTGAAAACTCATCAGTGGACTCTTAAACAATTAGTAGATCAAAGAAAAAAAATCACAAGGGGAATTAGATAATACTGAAGAAGGAATGAAAATTGAATCACAACGTATCAAGACTTATGGGATGCTGTGAAAGCAGTGCTGAGAGGGAAAATTATAGCAATAAATTCTGATATTTAAAAAAGATCTTAAATTAATAAGCTAATTTGACAATTTAAGGAACTAGAATCACCTCTATCAAAAAAATCAGAAAATAACAAATACTGATGAGAATGTTGAGAAATTAGTATTCTCACACACTGTTGTGAGAATGGTCACTGTTGAAACTATGGAGGTTCCTCAAAAAATTAAAAATATAACTACCACATGATTAAGCAATTCTATTTTTGGGCATATATCCAAAAGAATTGAATGCAGAGTATTGAATATATATTTGTATACCTGTGCCCATAGCAGCATTATTTACAATAGCCAAAAGGTAGAAGAAACCCAGGTGACCAGTGATAAATGATGTATAAACAACATGTAATATATACATACAATAGAATATTATTGAGCCTTAAAGGAGAAAGAAATTTTGACACATGCTGTAACAGATGAAACTTGAAGACGATATGCTCAGTTAACTAAGGCAGTCACAAAAAGACAAATACTGTGTGATTACACTTATATGAAGTACCTAGAGGAGTCAAATTTATAGAGACAAGAAGTAGAATGCGGGCTTCCAGGGTCTAGAAGGAAGATGAAATATAGAGTTAATATCCAATAAATAACAGAATTTCTGTTTCCATGACAAAAAGAGTTCTGGAGATGGATGGTGATTATAGTTGCAAAACAATATGAATATACTTAATACTACTGAACTATACACTTAAAATGGGTATGATGACAAAATTTATGTTACATGTATTTTATAATTTAAAAAATATAATAAAATAATGAAATTTAAAAAGGAGTAGAAAGCTTAACAAAATAAAATTATGTAGAGCAAAATGTATGAAAGTAGAGCAAAGTGACAAAGAGATATAAAATGATAAAAAAAGAGTTATAAAAATTATATGTCCAACATTCAAGTAACAGAATTTCCAAAAATCAGAGAGAAAATAGAGGGGACAAAACATCAGTGAAGGAATTTTGATAATTCCCTAGAATTGAAGTATACACATTTCAAGATGAAGAAGACACTAGGGTCAAAACAATTCATGAAAATTTATCCATATCAAGCCAAACAATTTTGAAATTTCAAAACAATGAGGACAAAATATCTTAAAACCTTTCAGAAAGGAAAGCAAAACAATTGCAGTAACACCACCAACAGTCACAAGAATGGAATAGGAATTACAACTCAGCTTAATTTTTTTACCCAACAGCAATGTTGGGTGATAGATTACTAAGAAACAACTCTTACAATTCTGAGGGAAAATTATTTTTAGTCTAAAATTTTATTCCCAAACTATCAGTTTAGTGAGAGGGGAAAGATACCTTTTCATACTCTTTTTTAGAAAGGTAATTTAAATGTATCTCTCTCCCAAATAAAGCCAATAAACAAATAAACAGAAAGATATACATGGAACTTAAAAAACTGGTGATCTATTTCTAGAGGGTGGTGAAAGAAATCTTGAGAAGGATGGTGAATGGGGTATCTAATAATGTCTACTGTGCACCAAGAATGGAGAGCAATAAATCCATATGAGGGTAGTTCTAATATTGTGGCCAACAAACATGCAGGAATATATATCCTTGGCCACCCTACAGGATGAAAATATGGCATGAAGAAAGTCAGTGGAAACATCTGTTTTATTAGTGAGGTTCACAAGGCTGACAGTGCACGTCTGAGACCTAATGGTAAGACAAAAACCGTGTTCCTATAATGAACAGTCACACAGTCATCTAATGCTTCATGTTGGTAAGAGTTTTCTGATTCCTGTAGACAAAATGAAGATTAAAATGTCAATTCTATCAAAACAATATGTCTGGAAGAATATACAAGAATCCAGGTGCTCTAGGAGAAGAACAATATTGTTCTGGAAAGCTGTGCATTAGAGGCATATTTTTCACATATTTGTTCCCTTAGTAGGTTGTACTAGGTAAAAAGAAAAAATTAAAAAAAAGAAATAAAACAATTCACTTTCTACAATGATAAAGATAAAAAATAAGAAGAGAGAGAGAGAACTGGACCATCAAGAGCAAAGGACCAAGTTGGTCAGAATCTTTCTCTGGAGAAGCTGACTTGGTTCACACATCCTGCAAAAGAAAGAGGGTCAGAAACTGGGAAGCTGAGTCTAAGATTCCGGAGTCCCAGGGGTGGAGGTGTGAGGGGGAGGAGAGGAGGGAAAATTGTGGGGAATTGTTGAGAAATGATTTACCCTTTAAATTATGAAAAACAAAGAAAGTAATTGGAAACTGTGCACGTGAAACTCACCTCAGATAAATGTAGTTTGTGTTCTGAAGTTCTCTTCTTTATAAAGCTCTATATCTTTGATCCAACTGAACACATCTTCTAAAACAATAGGAAGTATTGGAAAAGAAACAGATAAACAAGAAAAGACAATCCTTTTATCAGAAAGGGTATTAAGCAGAGGTATTTTTATTATACTGATTTCTTTTATTTTTTCAGTGTTCCAAGATTCATTGCTTATGCACCACACCCAGTGCTCCATGCAATATGTGCCCTCCTTAATACTCACCACCAGGCTCACCTATGCCCCCACCCCCAACCTTCCAAAACTCTCAGTTTGTTTCTTAAAGTCCAAAGTCTCTTATGCTTCATCCCTCTCTGATTTACCCCAGTTCATATTCCCTTTCCTTCTGCTGATGCTCTCCATGTTACTCCTTATGGTCCACAAGTAAGTGAAACCATATGATACTTGACTTTCTCTGTTTGGCTCATTTCACTCAGCATAATCTCCTCCAATCTCATCCATATTGCTACAAAGTTAGGTATTCATTCTTTCTGATGGAGGCATAATATTCCATTGTATATATGGACCACATCTTCTTTATCCATTCATCTCTTGAAGGGCCCTTGGCTCTTTCCACAGTTTGGCGATTGTGGCCATTGCTTCTATGAACATTGGGGTACATATGACCCTTCTTTGCACTACATCTGTATCTTTGGTATAAATACCCAGTAGTGCAATTGCCGGGTCATAGGATAGCTCTATTTTTATTTTTTAAAGCAATCTCCACACTGTTTTCCAAAATGTCTGCACCAACTTGCATTCCCACCAACAGTGCAAGAGGGTTCCCCTTTCTCCACAGCCTCTCCATATCATTGTTTTTCCTGTCTTGTTAATTTTGGCCATTCTAACTGATGTAAGATGGTATCTTAATGTAGTTTTGATTTGAATTTCCCTGATGGTTAATGATGACGAACATTTTTTCATGTGTCTGTTAGCCATTTGTATGTCTTCTATGGAGAAGTATCTGTTCATGTCTTCTGCCCATTTTTTGATGTCATCATCTTTTTTTGGGGTGTTGAGTTTGAGGAGTTCTTTATAGATCTTGGATATCAGCCCTTTACCTACAGTGCCATTTGTGAATATCTTTTCCCGCTTTCCGTGGGTTGCCTCTTTGTTTTGTTGACTGTTTCCTTTGCTGTACAGAAGCTTTTTATTTTGATGAAGTCCCAGAAGTTCATTTTTGCTTTTGTCTCCTTTGCCTTTGGAGACGTGTCTTGAAAGAAGTTGCTGTGGCCGATGTCAAAGAGGTTACTGCCTATGTTCTTTTCCGGGATTTTGATGGATTCCTGCCTCACGTTGGGGTCTTTCATCCATGTCGAGTTTGTCTTTGTGTGTGGTGTAAGAGAATGGTTTAGTTTCATTCTTCTATATGTAGGTGTCCAATTTTCCCAGCACCATTTATTGAAGAGACTGTCTTTTTTTCCACAGATATTTTTTCCTGACGATGATTTGACCATAAATTTGTGGGTTCATATCTGGACTCTCTACTCTGTTCCATTGGTCTTTTTGATCAAGTTTTTGTGCCAGTGCCATGCTGTCTTGGTGATCGCAGCTTTGTAATCAAGCTTGAAATCAGGCAACGTGATGCCCCCAGCTTTGTTTTTCTTTTTCAACATTTTCTTAGCAATTCAGGGTCTTTTCTGGTTCCATAAATTTTCAGATTGTTTGTTCCAGCACTTTGAAGAATGTTGGTGGAATTTTGATCAGGATGAGATTGAAAGTATAGATTGCTCTGGGTAGTAGAGACATTTTAACAATGTTTATTCTTCTGATCCATGAGCATAGAATGCTTTTCCATCTTTTTGTGTCTTCTTCAATTTATTTCATGAGTGTTTTGTAATTCCTCGAGTACAGATCCTTTACTTCTTTGGTTAGGCTTATTCCATAATATTTTATGTTTTTTGGTGCCATCGTAAATGGAATTGATTCTCTAATTTAAATTTATATTTTTATTGTCAGTGTATAAGAATGCAACTGATTTTTGTGCATTGATTTTGTATCCTGCCACATTACTGAATTGTTATATGAGTTCTAGTAGTTTTGGGATGGAGTCTTTTGGGTTTTCTGTATAAAGTATCATGTCATCTGTGGAGAGAGAGTATCACTTCTTTTTTTTTTTTTGTCTAAAGATTTTTTTATTATTTACTTGACAGAGAAAGAGAAATTACAAGTAGGCAGAGAGGCAGGCAGAGAGAGAGGAGGAAGCAGGCTCCACGCTGAGCAGAGAGCCTGATGTGGGCCTTGATCCCAGGACCCTGGGATTATGACCTGAGCTGAAGGCAGAGGTTTTAACCCACTGAGCCACCCAGGCACCCTCACTTCTTCTTTGCCCATTTGAATACCTTTTATTTCTTTTTGTTGTCTGATAATCAGAGGTCTTTAAATGAGTTTTTATCTTGTTTTGTTTTTGGTGTGGTGACAGCAAGGAATCATAAGAGACAATAATGAAGAGGTTGAAGTGGGAATTTATTTCAGAGTGGGTCTTTGTATATGCCTACATCATTATATGGATTACTTCATTCTCAGCTCACCCTCCAGGAAAACAACCAAAACTACAGAAAATGGGGTTAGACAAGTGACAAAATATTTTCAGATCTATTTTTTGTCCTGCCTTGTAACATAGGTGCCTTGGCCCCCTTTCAGGTCACTGGAATGCAGTTCAGGGTCCCCTTCACTCCCTAGGCTGTTCCCAGGATGAGGCAAGTCTCTATAAGAAGGTAGGAATAGTTAGAGTACCTGGATGCCTTGGTCATTTGAGGATCTGACTCTTGATCTTGGCTCAATTTGTGATATTGGGATCCTGGGACTGAGCCCCATGTCAAGCTACCCACTTAGTGGGGGGTGTGCTTATCATTATACCTGTTTCCTTCCCCCCACTATGTTCTCTCTTTCTCCAAAACAAATAAGTCCTTAAAAAGAAGAAGAAGACAAATAAGAAGATGAAGAAGAGGAGAAAGAGGAAGAAGGTAGGAGAAATTTAGAGTAAAAGAGTATTCATGGTGGTCAACCAGTACAGGGCAAAAAAAAAAAAAAATTGGGGAAAGAAGGCTCCAGGTGGTCCTCAGGATAAAGCTGGGTGTGGTCCTCAGTTACTAGAAGGGGCTTCACCTGAGAGGAAAGGTTCAGCTTGGCATTTGCTGAGTTTAGTGTATCTTTTCTCCTCAAAATGGTTCCAAAGACAGCAAAGAGTAGATCTATAGGGGATATGGGAAGAACTGCCAAGATGATAAAAAAAAATATCAAAACAGAAAAGAAAATGCTAACACTTCTTGTGCATCACTGATTAAAACCATGTCTCTAAGTATAAAGCTATCTATAACTGGAAATAATAGACCCAAGCTGGGTGACTTAATTATAAGAGATACAAGACAGAATAAGACCAAGCTGGTACTGTATAGGAAGAATACCTGAGAGCCAAGAGTTTAAAAACAACTGAAATTTACCAAATGTCTAACTGAAGAAAATTACTAAGGACTATATGTATTCATAAGCAGAAAATATTCTCACATGGCACCATTGCATATGCAGAATTATTTCACATTTCAAAGTTTAAAAAAAATACACTCCATTGTGGAATACTTTTAAGATACAGACAAATACAATAAATTTTAAAATATTTTAGAAATAATTATTTTAGCATATTAGTGTTTTATCAGTTTGGATGCTTTGTTGAATAACAGATATATTTCTGTTATAATAATACAAACTCAACTGAGAACACCCAGATAAAATTATTTGAGATCTTTCTTCAGGTGAGATTGGATCTCATAGCAAAATGAAATATGATTTATATTTAGGAAAGAATATTCCAGAAATTATGTCCTCTAGAGTAACAAGAAATGTTGCTTATGAGTACAAATTGTGCTAATTTAGTAGGTGGTTGTTTAACAGTTTTTTTTTTTTAAGGAATACATATTAGTTTGCCATGGCTGCCATAAGAAGCATCACAGACTGGGTGGCATAAACAGAAATTTATTTTCTCACAGTTCTGGAGGTATGAAGACCAAGATCAGTGTTGATTTCTTCTGAGGTTTCTCTCCTTGTGTTGTCAATGGATGTCTCTTTTCTCTACCTTTGCATGGTCTTTCCTTTGTGCATATTGGTATCCTTATTTTCTTTTTCTATAAGGAGACCAGTCATATTGGAGTGGGGCCCACATAATGACTTCATTCTAACAGAACCACTTCTTCAAAGACCTTCTCTCCAGATTGGTTACACTCTGAAATAGTGGGGCTTAGAGCTCCAACATATGTGTTTGAGAGTGGGGCACAATTCTGCCCAGAAGAGAATGAGTAAATTATGAAACCACTGGAAAAGAGACAAGGAAGAAAGTTGTAGGAAACTATTAATGAATTCAGTATTTTCTGTAAGAGTGATTTGAATTCCATGGTTTGATGAGAATAAGACAAATAAACTCAGGATTGGTGCCTGGGATCACCTGGGTTTTCCTGAACAAAGGAAGTCTGGAGAAAAGTCTTTGTGATATTTCTTAACTATCAGGTATGTG
>PITA01034370.1:0-11700 GCA_004023965.1 Spilogale gracilis | reverse complement strand
GGATCCTGTTAGCAAGGATCTTGTTGAGAATCTTGGCATCTGTATTCATCAGCGATATTGGTCTGAAGTTCTCCTTTTTGATGGGGTCTTTGTCTGGTTTGGGGATTAGAGTGATGCTGGCTTCATAGAAAGAGTCTGGAAGTTTTCCTTCCATTTCTATTTTTTGAAAGAGCTTCAGGAGAATAGGTGTTATTTCTTCCTTGAATGTTTGGTAGAATTCCCCAGGGAATCCATCTGGGCCTGGACTCTTGTTTTGGGGGAGGTTTTTGATCACTTCTTCAATCTCATTACTAGATATAGGTCTATTCAGATCGTCAATGTCTTCCTGTTTCAGTCTTGGAAGTTTATAGGTTTCTAGGAATGTATCCATCTCTTCTAGGTTGTTAAACATATTGGCATATAATTGTTGACAGTAATTTTTGATGATTGTTTCTATTTCCTCGGTGTTAGTCGTGATCTCTCGACCCTTTTATTCATGATTTTATTAATTTGGGTCTTCTTCCTTTTCTTTTGGGTTCGTTTGGCCAATGGTTTATCGATCTTATTGTTTCTTTAAAGAAACAGCTTCTAGTTTTGTTGATGTTTCTACTGTATCTCTAGTTTCTGATTCATTCATCTATCTCTGCTCTAATCCTTATTATTTCCCGCCTTGTGTGGGGGGTTGGGTTAATTTTTTGTTGATTTTCCAGTTCTTTAAGGTGTAATGAGAGTTGGTGTATTCAGGATTTTTCAATTTCTTTGAGTGAGGCTTGGATGGCTATGAATTTCCCCCGTAGGATGGCCATTTTCTGTATCCCATAGGTTTTGGATCGATGTATCTTCATTCTCATTGGTTTCCATGAAGTGTTTCAGTTCTTCCTTGATTTCTTGGTTGATCCACATATTCTTGAGCAGGATCGTCTTTAGCTTCCAAGTGTTTGATTTTCTCCTGAACTTTTTATGGTGGTTGAGTTCCAGTTTCATGGCATTGTGGTCAGAGAATATGCAGGGAATAATTTCAATCTTCTGGTATCGGTTGAGCCCTGTATGTGGCCTAGTATATGGTCTCTTCTGGAGAAAGGTCCATGTGCACTCGAGAAGAATGAGTATTCTGCTGTTTTAGGCTGAAAAGTTCTGAATATATCTATGAGATCCATCTGGTCCAATGTGTCATTCAAGGTCTTGATTCTTTGTTGATTTTCTGTTTAGATGATCTGTCCATTGCTGAGAGTGCTGTGTTAAGATCTCCTACAATCAATGTATTTGCATCAATATGATTCTTTTCTAATTTAACTATTGCTTGGACTATTACTGCCCTGAATTTCATTTCTGTCATATTATTTATGTTCACTTCCAGTAATTCTGTGACCGAGGTTGCAGTCTCGGGGTTCTTCTTCTGTTTGATATTCCTTCTCTGAGTCATTGTGTTGAGGAGTTGTTGAGGGGGTTTATGGCTAACTATATCAGCTACTATCTAGGTGCATTGGTCATTGGAAGGTTTTGGAGCAACCAGAATTCACCACCGAAAAGGGAGGAGAAAGAAAAAAGAAAACGGAAGAGAGGAAGCAGGAAAAGAGGCCACTGCCAGAGTGGGGCCCTGTAGTAGGATTTATATGGTACAAAACTGTTACAGGGTAAAGGAAAGGGTTATAAGGGTGAATGAAGAGATCTAAAAGTGAAGCCCAACCTATATGACCCTCAAGACCAGTATTTTTATAATACAAAAGCAAAGACAATTACACCGACACACTGACAAACTATAGTGGGAAGGTGAAGGCACAAACTCCTTGTGGGCAAGGAATGCATTTCAGACGCTCCTGAGTTTGTCTTGTTATTATTGTTGGAGGAGCCCACTTTCAAAAGATATAGGGAGATTAGAAGTGGTTGTATATAGGGGTAGTACTCAATAGGGATGTGGGATTGACTTGAGGCTTATCACTACATGTATATGTAAAAGAGAGAATAAAGGAAAGAAGAGAGAAGAAAGGGAAGAACAGATAAAGCAAACAGGGAAACAAGAGGCAACAACAAGAGCAGAAAATATAGGAGTGTGTTTGAAACAATTTCAAGGTAAAAAAAAATTATGGGGTGTTGTATTGAGTATCATGTTGTGATAAAAAGGGGGTTAAAAATTGAAAGAAGAAAAACCATGAGAATGTATTTTTAAGCCTAGAATGGAAGCTTTAAAAGTAAAAATAGAAAAAAGTTTAAAAAAGTAAATAAGGTGGAAAACTATCAATATGTTTTAGGGCTTTTGGTACTTGTAGTCAGTGCCAGGATTTTAATAAATCGCCTTTCCCCCGATTTGGGGTTTTGCAGTTTGAGTGTTGTCCTCCTGAGCTTCTGGCTTGCTTTCTGGGGGCGGGGCCTGCGGCATAGTCTTTCTACCTTAGCTGCATCTCTCCGCCCCCTTGCTAGAGGCTGGTCTCCACGGTAACCAGGTTATCAGGTTACAATTCTCTGGTGGCGGAGCATTGTTCTTTTACGTCCTTTTTCAGCTGCTGAGGAAGTCAGGTCAGAGCAAGATGTCTGCGCCCAGACCTCCTTCCCAGAGAGAGCCTTTACACAGAGAGGGGCTCTGTCCCGCCTCCTGGTTGGCAGCCTGTTACAGCCTGGCATGTACAGAGGCTGGATTGATCTCTGCCCACACCCCACGTTTATCGCTTCACTCCCGCACCTCAAAACCACAACTCCTTTTGGATCATGCGACCTTGTCTGTGCCCCGGGACCTGAGGTCTCTCCGGTCCCACGCAAGTCTGTAAAATCGCCTTCCCTGGGAGGTCCGCGCCTGGTGCATGGGGTGGAGAGAAACGGGAGAGAAAGGCAGCAGTGGAAAAATAGAATCCACGCCCGCCGCTCTCGCTGAGATCCCCCGTGTGGCGAAGCCCTGCTTCTCTGGCTTAAGCAGTGGGGGAATAGACTCTGCACCCCAGTCCCTCTAAGTTCCCTGGAGCTGTGGGGCACTTCCTCTCCCTGCAGATTCCTGTCTCCCTGCTGCCGCGGAGGAAAAACTGATTTTGCACCTCACAGGGCACTCTCTGTCCCTGAGGGTCCCTGTCTCCCCGTTCCGGTGGTGGCAGTTGCGGCGAAAAGTCTCCTTGTCTTGCCGTGGGTTCTGCTGTGCTCCGTTTCTGTTTCGCCCCGATTCAGACCGTAATCTGTTGTTATTCCTCACTCACAGAACTCTTTTGTGTTAGGGTATTTGCTTTCAATGGTTCAGCCTCTGGGCTTCCTACCCCACTCCCCTGTCTCTGGGGGCAAGCCTCCGGTCCCTCTCACAAGTTTCTACCTTTTTGCGGATGGTTTTTGTCTCCAGAAGCGCAAAATATCACCTTTCAGGCTGATTTCTTGGGTGCTCACAGTGGTCCTGTAGTGTTCCTTTTGCTGGAATTGAGTGCACTTTAGGGAACTCCCCGAAATGTGGTCACCTGGTCTTCTGCCATCTTCTTCCCTCAAAAAACAAGGTCGTAATTTTTTAAAAAAGATTTTATTTATTTGACAGAGAGAAACACAGCCAGAGAGGGAACACAAGCAGGGGGAGTGAGAGAGGGAGAAGCAGGCTTCCTGCTGGGCTTTGATCCCGGGTCTCCGGGATCAGGACCTGAGCCGAAGGCAGTGGCTTAACCAACCTAAAGGTTGTAATTTTATCATATAGGTACTGTCTTTCTCTTTCAAAGCTATCTTATTGTGAGCGATATCTTACAGGGTGACTCTAACAGTAAATAAAAGAGAAGGAAACAAAAAACACCACAAATGCACCTAACAAAAATATCATCAAGTAAAACAGGAAGAACACAGACCAAAGGCTCAGAGAAAGAGCAACACTCTGGGAATGACAAGGAAATTATCAATATTGAGTTGATAATTAAGTATCAAAAGCATTTTGGCATCTTCAATAGTGAAGCAAGGGTAGAACACATTAAGCCAATGAGAAATAGAGACAGAAATTCAACGGAATGAGAGGGAATGAATACAGTGAGGAATGCAGGGAAGTGGATGACTGGAGAAGGATTTGCAAGGCATCTAAACAACCAAACGATGGAATTAAAATACATGTTAGAGAGTAAAAAAGAGCAGGCCTGAAGTGACCAATCCATAATATCAGTAGGGCTTGCAGATCCAAGGGCAATTTAAAACCACACATTGAGCCTGCCTCCCTGACAACCTCATGAGAATGCATCATGAAATATAAAATTGGGAGAAACCTGTATCACAGCTTAGGACTAAGGAAACATGGTGCTCAAAGGCAAAATAAAAATTCAAAGACTCTATAAACCAGAGTACAAAAGCTCTGGATAAAATAAAGGGCCAACTGGCTCTTGAAGAGCTCTCTGTGCTTAGGAGTGGGTGGAAGCCTCCAGCAAATTCCCATCATCAATTCTAGGTTTCAAGAAGCAGGGCCTGAAGGCAAGTTTTGGCCATTACATACTTGGCACAGCTCAAATGCCGCCCTGCAGGGGCCCATGGTTACCAGCACTGCAGAACTACTCTTGTTGACATTGCACCAAAGAAAGGATAATTTGCTCCAACTGGCTCCTAATGGGGGAAGATCCATCTCTTCACAAAATACGCATTCTAATCCAGGTGTCTCTGAGCTATCACCACCAGCAGCAATAAGAAAAAGCAATGACAAGGAATAAGAAAGAGAGAGAGAGAGCACAAAAAGATAGAGAAGGCCTTCACCAGAGCATGCAGATACATTTACCTCTTTGCCACTCTCTCATCTATTAGGACTACTCTGCCTCCACGCACAAAAGAAAGAGTCAGCTCCCCTAACTCACTCATCCATCCCCAGAAACCTGAATGATGCTCTGTGTGGTCTCTAACCATGTCCATCTTAATTTCCAATCTCAAACATAGAGATCCCTCTTGAATGAGGATGGACAGAAAATAAAACAACACATGATTTCTAAAGAAACGGAGAAATGACATGAAAGGCTGTTTTCTAAAACAAAGTATTCTAAGGGCAAAAACAAAACAAAACAAAACAAGCTTCAAGAAATATTTTGCTTCCTATATTTATCAAGATCTGAGTTCAAAATAAATGTGTGAAAAGAAAAAAATGAACAATCAGTAAATACTGCTTTCAGATGAAAAATGAGATTATCTGAAAGTGTAAAGTCAATGAAGGTCAGAAATACCAGGTTAGAAATTGTGGAAAACAGATAGTTGATTAAAAATCTAGTTTGTAAAATATCAAATAGAGCTCAGGCACAAATGGTAAGAAGATGAATATAAATGCAAGAAGAGAATCTATGGGGTGCCCAGATGGCTCAGTCTGTTAGGCATCTCAGTTCGTGATCCCAGGGTTCTGGGATCGAGTCCCATGTCAGGCTCTCTGCTCATCAGGGAGTCTGCTTCTCCCTCTCCTCCCCACTTGCATTCTCTCTTACTGTCTTTGTCTCTCTCTAATAAGTAAATAAAATGTCAAAAAGAAAAAAAGAATCTACAAAGACAGCATTTCTGTGGAAAGACACACACATAAAGAAGACTACTACAGAACACATGAATAAGCAATAAAGAAAAAATTCTATTGAATTGAGGATTGAGGCTTAACATTGAAAATTTTATTAAAGAGGTCTACCCAGATTAGTGACAATGAACTTTCTGAACCTAAAAAAATTAAAGGAAAAAAACAAATCTGAATTCTCATTTAAATGACTCATTACACATAAATATTTTCCTCTTCCTTCTCTCAGAATTTTATGAAAATGACAAAATTACTCTGAGATGGGGGAAAATAATAATGATACAACATGAAGAATGCCTTCAAAATCAAAGAAATATAGACTATTTTTAGAAGATACTATGCTGATGGAATAATATTGATACCCAAACTTAATGTAGCTGAAGATCTTTGAACTCTATAAAATAGAATAAGTATCTCTGAAAAAATGAGTTTTCCCCCAAAAAAGTCCCTCAAAAACAAGGTCACAGAGATCAGGCGCAAGGAGCTGGAAGAGTGTGCGCATTCTTACTGTGTAATTGTAAGATTACAAAGTACTTGCAGCAATCCACTGTTCTCAGTCTTGCTGTCAAAGTGGATAAAGCCTGTAGGATCACTTTTTATAGACTGGGAATTCTGCAAAGGGCCCTATAAGATGGTGACTCTGGGCTATTGGTGTGGGGGGTCAGGGCCTCTTACATTGTCCAGATAGCCTTCCTCTGTACCTCTAAGTAAACTGAGTCTGCTTTTACCTTCCTGTCCAGTGGGTCCAGTTGGTTTTAGCACTCATATTACTGTGATAATAACTGTCACATTTGCCCAGGAAACTCCCATGAACAATGATCACAGCTGAAACTATAAGCTCATTAATACATGGAAATGAAGAAGAAAAAAAATCAGACATTGGAGGAAAAAAGTAATTTAAAAAACTTAATACCATGAAAGGAAGATATCAAAATAAACAAACAGGATAACTAATACCAACAGGATCAGAGTCAGCATTGAACACAGAAAGATTTTTAACTATTTTATATTCACATCTTTATAGAGATGAAAGGATGCTCAGAAAAATAGAAAGTAATTATTTCTTTAAAAACATGATTACTAAGATTAAAAATTACAACAACAATATGAAGATTGGATAGCAGAATTGTCAGGGATAAAGATTATTTTGGTTATTGGGAAGACAAAACTGAAAAATTATTCCAAGGAACAGTTTAAAAAGTCCAATCAATAAGAATTAAAAGACACAAAGCAGAGGACATGGTGGGTATATCTGTAAGAGCCAATGTCCTTTTAAGATTCCTACTGTCATCGAACTTTATATCCAAGACCTTGGAGTCTAGAAAATAGCAAACAAGAATAAAGGAATTTGAATGAAAAAAATCCTATTCCTATCAACCTTTGATCTGACTATGAGGTGGGGGGGACAGACATTTTAGACATCAATGAAAAGAAACTACATACTGCTTACACTTTTTGCTAAACGTATTCACTAATATACGAACTGAGAAATGAATCTTTGTATGTGGAGGATATATAATGACAAAAATAATTAAATAGTTACAGATAATGACACTTTGTAATTTAACTGAGTGTTCTTTCTGAAAAATAAGGGTCCGGGAGGAAGAGAAAAATTCAAAACATAGTAGCATTCTTGCCTTGTTACAAGAACCTAGGGGTGGGCTATAGTTACCAATCTACTTTTCACATTGGTAGGAAATTCTAAGTTTAAATGCCTTTGCTTCAAAGTCAATGTAACAGCTATTAGAACAGATATGGGGAGCCCAGTCCATGAAAACAATAGCAAGAGGATCAACCTGATAAAACTCAGGTGGAGGAACAAGAATCCACTGTAACTTAATGAAACAAAACCTGATAAAGAAGAAACATATCCTGCATTCAGAAATATTGTTGATTGTATCTGATGAAAGTACGTTGGAAATATCAGATAAAATGCAATGAAGTTTCTTTTATTTGCTTAGCTGAATTCTCCAGGACATTAGAGAAATCTTCATAGTCTGACATCTAAGAGGGAAGCTATAATAGGGATCATAAGCTACATTGAAAACTTGCCTGTTCTAAGGGCATATATCAGCAAGAATAAACCCATTTCCTCAGGAGAAAATGTCTTCGGTGCATATAGATAAGGGTTTGACCGAATCTAACATAGGAACCCCTCAGAGGGCTACAGCTTCAAAGAGTTACCTGTTTTGAAAGACAAATAATAAGAAATTTTGATTGCCTTCATCATGTTGCTGGGTAAATAAAACAGTCCCTTCCAAGAAGTCATAATTGCTAGTCTCTCGCCCATACACAGGGAAGGGGTTAAAATTTATTTGAATGTTCCAGTAAGTACACATTCTGGATATAAACCTAAAGTGGTTCTAGGTCCTTGAAATCCTTTCCAAGAGAAAAAAGAAGGCAGCCTTCTCAACTTTGTCAGAAAGAAATACTTGGTAAAAATGAGCTACCACATAGAAAGTCACAGTGAGCTAAAGTGAGCCGAGACAATAATCAAGAGAATTAAATCTCCAAGGAGTTCAGGCAGAGGAATTATTAGATACAGAACATAAAGCCTTTACTTAAATGGTTTAAAGAAATAAAAGATAATCTAAAATATGCAAAAGAAGATTCTATTTATGAAGAGCATGAGTATTTGAAAAGTAAGCCAAATTGAACTTCTGGAAATTAAAACTTATATTCTCTTAAATAAAAATTCAGTGAAGAGGTTAAAAAGCAGAATAGATAACTGGATAGAGAAATAGTCAAGTAAGAGAGCTATCTCAAGAAATTACCCAGGAGGCAGCATAGAAATTAAACGAATGAAAGACAGGTTGAGAAGCAATGGTGGATAGACTGATAAGAACCAAGTATATGCAGCTAGGGTCTAGAAGAAAGAATAGAGAGAGTGAGGGAAGAACAATATATTAGGAGTTAATTCTAGAATCAATCAAATACCTTGCTTTTTAGATCATAGAACTGAAACAAAGCCTAATCAGGAAAAAGAAAAAGAAAATGATATCTGAGGCTTAGCTACTGTAACAAACCCTAAAATTTTTAATGACTCAAACCCGACACAAGTTTATTTCTTGCTCATATAAAATCCAAAATGAGAATGGTGATTATTGAGTGCCATCTATCATTTCTGCTCATATTCTTTTAGCCAGAAAACACACAATAAATTCCAAAGAAGGATGGGAAAGGTAGTGTAGCTTTAAAGCCAGGAAAAGTAAGAGAAGGACAGTGATGAATGCATTGCACTTTATCTGATACATCTTACCTTTCTCATCATGAAATATTCATTTTATCCTTCCCCTGTGCAAGGAGATAACCCAAATGCCTACCCAGTCCTTGAATCTGGTTCAAAGTTGAGTATTTTCAGATAATTCTCATTCCTCCCACCGGATTTGTTTGTAGCTCCCTATGGGCCAGTGATCTATGAGTAAAAATAACATGTTATCTGCTTTCTTTTATACGCAAAGGTGGAGAAGGCAGAGAGTATCCATAATAAACACTTTGATTGTGAAAAGGTGAGTCACTTGTTCATGGGACTAATAAAATCTGACTGCAGCAGACTTTGTGAAAACCACCTCCTTGTCTGTGGGGAAGTTCCCTTGCAGTGATTTTTTTCCTTCTCTCTGGCCATGTGTGAAGGCCCACAGGTTCTAGTAGATATTAGGAATTACTATAAGGTTATGTAGTAACCAAACTCGACTACTAATGCTGCACTTGTAAGACTGCCAAGGTTTTGATGGTGGCATATGATGATGGAACAAGTGTTTCTGTATTATTTAAGATGCTTTGGAGCATCAAAAAGAATTCTAGGGGCACCTGGGTGGCTCAGTTGGTTGAGTGACTGCTTTTGGCTGTCATGATCCCGGAGACTCGGGATCGAGCCCCACATCAGGCTCCCTGCTTGGCGGGAAGCCTGCTTCTCCCTCTCTCATTCCCCCTGCTTGTGTTCCCTCTCTCGCTAAGTTTCTCTCTGAAGAATATTCAGATTTTATTTATTTTAAGATAAATAAAATCTTTAAAAAATTCTAATTTATTTGTAGCACAAAAAGTACAAAATGTGAATAAATAGATGAATAGATCATTGAAACAGAACAAGAGAGTTTAGGTATGTATGTCAATTAAACACACGCAGAAGGGGCTTATTTCAAATCAGCAAGGAAGGAATAGATTATTTAATTATTCGATAAATGGTATTGGAACAACTCACGATTCATTTGGGAACAAGATCGAAATACTTTACACCATTCACAGAAACAAATTCTAGATAAATGACTTTCCTTTTTTAATGTTATAAAATACACTGTAAAACACATCAGAGAATATTCTCATATCCTTATATAGGGTAAGATCTTTCTTAATCAATATAAAAAAATTCCAGCAGCTACAAAGTAAATGATTGGCCAATCTGATTATAAACCTTTTGATAATTTTTTTCTTTCTTTTTTTTTTTAAAGATGATTTAATAAACAAAACCAGCAGGCAAGGAAGCCTGGAAAATATAGTCCTCTGAGATACAGAGCAGGGGGAAGGAGAGGAATGGATCTGATAACAAATACACAAATAGAGTGGGGCAGAGCTCATTCTAGACTGAAGAACAAAGTTCATTAAATGAGCGAGTCAATTCACACAAAAGGCAACTGTTATTGACATTCCACCAAAGGGAAAAGCTAACCAGGCCCCTGGATCTGTATCAATGTTATCAGTTATGGAAAAAGACGAGATTAAAAAGGATGACCTCACGTTTAGTGCTTGAAATCCTCCATGTTTCTAAATGTGGAACATTTTGCTTACATGAAAGACAATGGTTGTGTCGATTTCAGGCTGAAAGTTGTGAATGGTTGTGTCGATTTCAGTACCTGGTGCTCCAGAGAACCCTGTAATCACAGCAGGTCACTTACATTTGAATGGTGCTTGGATATCTGCGCAGAGCTTTCTGTTGTGTTATCTCATTTAATCCTTTCAAAACTTTTCGTCTGATAATATCGACCTTTTTTATCTAAGAGAATGTCAGATAGTGAGCAGAAGAATCAGGATTCAAATCCAGATCTGTCTCCAACATTAAAACTGACATTTCTACCCCGTCACAGCGACCTCTCACTGTTTATTCAAGGGAGTTTAAAAGAGTCTATACACAAGCTTAAAAGACATCCCATTTTGAAGTAAATGATTTGGAACACATGCAATCCACAAAACATTTCCTGAGCCTACGCTCTATAATGTGCTCCTTTGTACCAAGATAAAAGGCAAACGGACAGAAAAATAGGTAAATGGCAGAAACAGACAACTTAAAGATAAAATATATTAATGCCCAGAAATATGTTAAATTCTGTTCTCCCATAATGAAAATTTAAAAATGCAAATCGAAAATTTGCATTCCATGCCTATCTATTTGGTAAAGACCAAGAGTTTTGGTTCTATTCAGTGTTGGATGTTTATATATTTGAGTTTTATAATGATATCTCTTTTTGGTAATCAGAATACAGGAGAAGTAATACCGATTGATTAGCAATTGATTAGAAAGCAGCTTATGTGGTATTTTCTACTAACTAAGACCAAGAACTTGCCTGAGAAGAAAGTAAGTCTTTGGCTTCCATTCCCATTTCTACTAAAAAAGATCTGAGTATATGTTAAATCTCTGGATAAGAGTTCATTAAAAAACTTGGGGCACCTGGGTGGCTCAGTTGTTTAAGCGACTGCCTTCGGCTCAGGTCATGATCCTGGAGACCCGGGATTGAGTCCCACAACGGGCTTCCTGCTCACTCCCCCTGCTTGTGTTCCTTCTCTAGCTGTGTTTCTCTCTGTCAAATAAATAAAAATAAAATCTTAAAAAAAAGAGTTCATTAAAAAACAAAACAAAAAAATTTTCTGGCAAGGAGGAAGAGAAAGTGAAAGGGGGGAAGAAGAGTAAAGAGGAGGAGAAAGGAAAAGAAAACAGTGATAAAGGAAAAATAGAAGCGTTGGGACATCCCCATTGTGTTGGACGCATAGGAAGTGTGGGAAGCAGCTTCATTCTGAAATCTCTTCCACCTCCAATTATTTATGTGGACTTGCATCCTTTGTATAACGTGTATGGCTCCCAATCTGCTCATCTACACCAGCATTACGGGATTTCTGTGAAAGCTAAAAAAACCCAACAGAAGTCTGAGTGAGGCCGCTGTGTATGGTTCTTTCTGCCTCTTCTACAAAGAATACCTCAACTTGCCTTCAAGGGTCTCCTCCCCCAGTCCTTATGGCTGCAGGGACCAAACCAACCCCCC
>PITA01034369.1:0-11702 GCA_004023965.1 Spilogale gracilis | reverse complement strand
TTTTTTTTAAAGATTTTATTTATTTATTTGACAGAGAGAGAGATCACAAGTAGGCAGAGAGGCAGGTAGAGAGGAGGAAGCAGGCTCCCTGCTGAGCAGACAGCCAGAAGCGGGCCTCGATCCCAGGACCCTGAGATCATGATCTGAGCCAAAGGCAGAGACTTTAACCCACTGAGCCACCCAGGTGCCCAACCCATGAATTTTTAAACATCCTTATTAAGTGACATTCCTTTTGCTTCCATCTTACGAAAGAATCAGATGTTTGAGCCTGTGTATTCCGACTCCCATTCTCACCTGACATCCTCTTTTCTGCTGTCCCTGGAGGACCCGGACTGTATATTAGTAAAGGGAGTGGAACATTTTTGTTACATGTTTGCAACGTGCAAAGCATCTTTGCATAATTGGTCAAGCTAAATGGTTGAATTTTGTGCCTAAAGTTTATTATTATTATTATTATTATTATTATTATTATTAATTTATTTATTTTGCCAGCAGGACACTGCAGTTCATGGGATTGTTATGGTTTGGAAACCACATGCCAATTGATGGAAGACATGGGACTCAAAATTATTGCAGGTGTAGAACTCATTCTTCCGGGCTTTATTTTGTCCTAATGTGGAATGCAGCCAAGATGGAAATGCCCAGGATTGGGAGAGTAATCTAATAGCACATAATGGAATGCAGAAGGACCCCCCCTCCAGCCCCAGCAGGTCACCGGCCTGCTAAATCAGGGCTTTCTGTCCGTTTGCCTGGAGAATCTCCACCCTGCTCTCGAGGTGACTGTGAGGACGCTTACGGATGTGTCAAAGATCTCAGTGTGTCAATTACAAGGCTCTGTCACAGAGTCAACACAATGTGGAGAATTGAAACAATTACAGGGATGCCGTGGTCCTAACCTGCTGTCGCCCACTCACAGAAATCCAAGGGAAGCATCTGATGTTTCTTTCTGCTTCAGGGATTCCAATGATTTTTCTCTTTCCCCATTTCACCACCGCAGGCTCCTGGCAGACTGTGATACTCTGACAAGTCCTGAATGCGAGAGGAGAGAAAAGGGTGTTCCATCTGAAGGCCCTGACTACTTTTGTGAGAAGGAATTACCTGCTAAGTATAGTCTTGGAGAGAGGTTCTCTCATAGGTCACACGAGGACAACCCAAGGAAACACAAGCCTTGGGTTTTGGACGCGTGACAATATTCCAAGACAAATGTTTTTCAGGGTCTGGGATTTGATCCTGCATCTGTCACACACTCAGGGTGTGACATGGGGGAATGGACGTCAGCTTTTAGAACACAGGTCCCCATAGCTAAAGCAGGGAGTTTGGAATTCTAAGATTCTACAGCATCATGCTCTGAATGAGGTGAGGCTGGGCGGTCAGAAGCTCAGGGCTGATGGGAAAGGACACAGCCAGGAAGGGACAGGGCTCATGTCGGGTAATGAGAGAGAGGCATGGTGAGCGGGCCTGAGCCAGTCCGGAAAGAATGTCTAAAGAGGTCGGATCTGGGGGCTGAGGAAGACAGCGGGAGTCTCCGAGGAGTGGCAGTCAAGCCAGGCCAGCCTCTGGGCACACTGCCCAGTTTGGGGAATGGCATCCATGTGTGGGGAGAGGCTCGTAAGGCCAAACAGGTGTCCAGGCCCAAGCCAAGTGATCTGGAGGTCGGGACAGGGTGTCACTTCTAAACAAGGTGCCCGAGCCCAAAGCAGGCCTGAGTCCAAACCCGCTTGTCCTAGCAGCACCGCATGACAGACCAACCCACTGGGTGCAAAAGATCCCAGGTTGAAGTCAGCCAGGGTAAGTCTACGCTCATCTTCCTTCTCCGGGCAAATCTAGGGCTGCTGTGCCTGGAGGGCTGGGGAAGCTGGACAGACACATTTAGAGCTAGAAGATATTTCCATTTAAATTTAAATATTACAAATAATAATAGCTAACAGATATGGAATGTTTTCTCTGTGCATACTGTTCGAAGTCCTTGTGTGCATGAACTCATTAGCAGTTTTATAGCTGTTTGTTTTGTTTTGTTTTTCTTAAACCAAAACATGATGATATCCATCCCTTCATCCATGACCTATGCCACCATCAAGAGGCCCAGGCAAGACTGGAGAGAGAGGAGAGAGGCACAAAGAAACCTGTTCACACTGAAGCCTTTCAGGAAACAGGGGCCTTTGAAGTGAGCCCAGCTCCATGGATTTCATTCTCAGACCTTCATTTTCTAGCATGGTCGAGGGACTGAACATACCTGACTGCTTTCCCAAGCACCCCTGCATCTTTGCAGTGAGGCTTCTGGACCCCATCCCCCAACCTCCCCTACAAATATTTCTTAGGTTCCTTTAGGCTCTGACACAGGGCGAGGAAATAGCAGAAATGAAAAAGTTACAAGAAACCTTTTCTTGAAATGATTTAATCACACTTATCACAGGAGCACCTGGGTGGCTCTGTTGATGAAGCATCTGCCTTCGGCTCAGGTCATGCTCTCGGGGTCGTGGGACTGAGCCCTACACTGGGCTCCCTGCTCGATGGGGAGTCTTCTTCTCCCACTCCCTCTGCCACTTCCCCCCTGCTTGTGCTCTCTCTCTTTCTCTTCGTTATAAATAAATAAAATCTTTAAAAAATCATATATATCACAGATCTAAAAATATAACTGGGGTAAAGACACTTTCTCATGATTTCCCTCCTTTATGGCCATGCTCCTTGGGTGTCAGACAGACTAGACACACCATAATCTCTCTGACGTTTCGGCTCGTATCTCTCGAGACTGGTAGAAAGGCTGAGCTCTGGCCTTTGTTGTCTCCTTAACAGCTGCCTGACTTGCCTCCCATTTCCCTGGCCTGTTCTCTTCCATCTGCCCCTCACTGCCAGCAGCGGTGTCTTCCTGCTCAAAATCACCAATGGGCTCCAGTCCCCTGCAGGTTACTATCCAGTGTCCACACCTAAGACCTTCTCTGAAAGCACCTCTATAGTCTAGCTTTCACACATGAGTTGCATCATCTCCAGGCCCAACTGGTCTGATCATGTTCTTGAACTCCTGACCTAGCCTCAGCCAAAAATATCCTTTCCTCTCCCCAACTGTGACAAATCTCACTGGAAAATCCATCTTCCTTTTTAGTATCCAAGTCAAAGACCAGCTCCTCCAGGAGGCCTTCTTGTACCTCTAACCTCCACCCTCCACTGTCCACTAACCAAACTCCCACTTCTACTGTCTAACCTCCAAACTCTAACCTCTACCCTCCAACCCCCATCATCCAACTTTACTTTCCAATCTTTACCCGCCAACCTCTACCCTCCAACCTACAATATCTAACCTCTAATCTCCATCCTCCACCCTTTAACCTCCACCCTCCAACCTCTAACCTCCACCCCTCAACCTCCACCATCCACCCTCTATCCTTCAACCTCCAACCTCTGCCCTCCAACCTGTAACCTTGAACCTCCAAACTCCAACCTCTACCTTCCAATCTCTACCCTTCAACCTCCAACCTCTGCCCTCCAAATCTCCAACATCCAATCTCCAGTCTCAACCTCATACCCCCAGCAACATATTTGATCATTAGAAAGGATCACAACACAGAGCTCTCTACTCACACCTTCTGCCCTCTATTTTAGCTCCTCGCAGAATTATCTGCGTTTACACCTGCAGTGACCTCTGGTTGGGATCATCATGTGTGAATCACTATATTCTCCAAACCCAAAACCGTTCTGGCACACCATATGCTCATGGTGTATTGTAGATTGCAGCAGTGCTAGCCCCAATTCTTCAACTCCACCTTATCTACACCCTTTGGCTTATCATTTTGGAGGGACCATGCATCCAACTCTGACTCTGTTTTGCCAGGACTTTTACTTTGACTCACAGAATGAGATGGAATGAAGGTGTGCTAGTTCTAAGTTCAGGTGTGACAACCATTGTTTTCAGTTGCTCTCTTGGGGTTCTTTGTAATCAAAAGAACATAGTGAGTTCTATGCTGGCTGCTGGTGGGTAAGAGATACATGGAACAGAGCAAAGGCACTCCATCTGCTGCACTGGAGACCAGCACAGAGAAGCCAGTCAATCCTCAGACGCGAGCCGGCACGGCCAAGGATCACTAAGGCCTTTGGATAACCTCCTGACTTACCCAGAAGCCATCTGCAGGTGTTAGTAAACAAATCAACAGCAACACTGCTCCCTGAAAGTCTTAGGTACAATGGTGAAAAATATGGTTATCTCCACCTACAATAATGCCATGTCACCAAAACCCACACTACCATGGTGACATTATCTTGGTTGCTAATACTTCTTACAATGGATAATTGTAATCAATAATTGACCACCCAATTAAAAGAAGTAAAATAATCCATGCTAACTACAAGAAATTTAAATATGTAAAAAAGAATACAACAAAAAACTTGAAAACTTCTCAAAACACTTTCTTTATGGATTATCTGCTTTTATAATTAGAACACCTCCACCATGAGAAGAGACATCACTATTTCTTTTTTTGCCAAGTCTTTTAGTATTTCCTCTTTACTGTTTGAACTTTTAATCAGTATAAATTGAATGAGGCCGATTATATGAGGTGGAGGGGGAATGTTTGTCCCAGCACAACTCCCAAATATTTAACCAATCACCCATCATACTCATTTAATGATCCTACCCTATGCTTCGAATTATTTCATACTCTTATTTTTATTCCACATTTGAATTACTGTAGCTTTATAATATGTTTTGACATTAGTAAGGCAAGTTTCACTTTTTTGATTGAGTTTAATTTTTTATTTTTTTGAGCCATTCTCATGCGTTTATTATCTCTAGCTGAATCAGAAGTAGGTTGCCAAATTTTCAATGGAGATCCAATGGAATTTTGAAAACTCTGTCACAAAGATTTGAGAGCTTTGTTCCTCCCTCCCTTCTTCCTCTTTCTTATTCATTCTCTTCTTCATCTTTGTCCCCTTTATTTCCACCTGTCCTTGTTCCTTTCCTTTCTCCCCTCCTCTTCCTCCTCCTCTTCTTCAATTACTGCCTAAATAATAAAAATTTCAAATATACAAAAAATGAAAACTAAATCTGCATGCACAGTCACACTGAGCCATCACAGGTGCTTTTTCATTCTTCCCACTTGTACCATTTCTGACGCTTCTCATTCTTGTTGTATAGATCCAGGTTTTCATCAGTTACCATTTTCCTTCTTTCTGAAGAAGTTCCTTTAATATTGCTGGTACTGCATATATGTTTTAAATTATGTCAGTATTTATTCATCTGAAACCTTATTTGATCTTTATTTTCGAGAAATAGTCTTGTTGGGATATGAAATTCTAGGGTGCTGGTTTTACTTTGCACTCTGCACTGTAGAAGGGACATTGAAGGGTTGAATCAGGGGAGTTGATGAATGCCATGATTGTATCTTCATTTGAGAAGTATCCTGTGGACAGTATTCTAGAGAACTGCTTGGGTTGGGAAAGTCTAAAAACAATAGAAATGGTTAAGAAGCTGTTAAAATCATCCAGAGAAGATATGATGGCATTTCAAATGAGTCAAAAGATGTGGGGATGGTGATGAGGAGACTGGTTTGGAAGATATGCTGTGATGTCAGCCCTTGGAGATCAGATATAAAACGTGGTAGAGAAGATAACCTTTCCATAAGCCTGGTGATGGCATGTGAGTGAGTGGAAGTCCCATGTACTGAGATGAAGATTTACAGGAGGAGGAGGAGGTTTATGAGGTCAGTGATGCTCAACTTCATAGTGCCTTAGGTTCTAGAGCTGGGTGAGTGCCCCAGATGTTATGCCTGGCATTCAAGTTCTCCTCTGGGATGAACCCCTCATTTCTTCAAGGACCAAGTCCCATTCGAGCTCTTGCCCTATTACTCTGCCAATGAAACAGATCCTTATTTTTCTGCAAGCTGTTGAGCCTGGGCTCTCACTTTGAACTCTACATACATGATAGTGAGGGTCTCCCACTTCCAGACTCTGGGTCTGATTGTCTTCCTCCTCTAACCTGGACTGGAGGTTATGGATAAGATCCTTAAACTAAACTAAGTTAGGTTAGCACCTTTGGTGCTGGTCCTATGGCCACTGGGCAGAGGCATTTCTGTCTGCTTTGACAACTCCACTGGTTCCTGCAAGTTGTACAGCTGAGATCACCCCAAGTTATGCCATTATTTAGACTTTTCCTTTCAACTTAGACTATGAAACAGGGATAAATCATTCAACCCCCATCACCCATTTAACCCCTGTGTAAACTGTCTGAGGGTTATAATGATAATTACCTTTTTGGGGGACAGAGTTGTGGGGGGAGTCTATTAAGTCTCGCACTGTGCTTTGAGATCTTTCAATGAAAGGCTCGGGGTTATTACTGTTAACAAGATACCAAAGGGATATTTGCCAGCAATGACTCCCTTTGAGCCAGCATGTCTGTCATTAGTAATTTGGGGGCTTGGCACAGAGTCATGGGAATGTTTTAATGGCTTCTGTTCAACCCCAGAAATAGATCTTCAAGTTGCAAAAAGAAACGCTTGTTTTCTCTGTTCTCCTCCACTTCTGTACACGTGGTGACCCTCAGGGGAGATCTCAGGTTCTCTGGCAGGGGCTGAAGAAGTGGGCAGCAGGATTTTATGCTGCCCCAATAAACTCTGACAGCTGATAGCACAGGACCCGTTCCAGATGCTGATTAGAGATGGGTTCTACCAACAGCAGGTAACTTTGGCCTACGCTGTATTCTGGAGCCACCTGGCCATCATGCTAATTCGAAGAGGTTTAGGAATGGTAAGTAGAAAACTCTTTCTCTAAGAAATATTTGGGAAATGTTTGTCAATTTGAACAAGTTATTTTTCTTCTAAGCCAACTCCCAAATTTGTTTTCAGAGTTGTCTTTATGAATCAAGAAAAAAAAATGTTTTCTGTCTAGGAGGCCTGGATTTGTTTCTTGAGACAGGGTGAAGAATAAGTATGCCCAACCAGATTTGTGTTTGGTCCCTCATTGGCAGAGCCCATGCTATAGCTTCATTTTCAATGAACTAATAAAGTGTTTTTTGAAAACTCTTTGCTCTTTCTCTGCCTGAACTTTCCCCTTATTTTTGCTCCATTCTTTGCTTTATGTTTCATCAGTTCTTTTCTCTGCTTGTCAAGGCATGATAAACTGAAAAAAATGAGTAGATATGTTAAAATGAGACATGGCTTTAACCCTTATTGATGATGGTCTTGGTCAGGTCGCTTAACCTCTATGCACTTCACTGTAGTCTCTGAAAGATAACATGTCCCAAGCAGGACACCTGGGATGATTGAGCCAACAGGGACACAGTCACTTCAAGTTTGCAGACCCAGAGCATCACACAAACCTATGAAATGGTTAAATATAAGCAATAAGGTGTGATGAGGACTGTAGCTAACTGGTGTACATGTACCCTCCCCATAGGGAGCACCAGTATTTGGCTATAGCAAAAGTTGGCCAGACTTTTTTTCTTTTTCTTTTTCCAAACTCATAGGAAACTCAGAAATTTATATAAAGTCTCCTGATTATTAACTATTGGAATAAATTCAATCCTTTTTTTTTTAATAAACAATGTGGAACAAGAGAAAATTGTTGTGGCTTGAGCTTAACATTTATGGTTCATTTGATTCTTCATTTATCAATTTCTGTCTTCTGTCCTTCTGGAATATTTTGCTTTTTCTACCCATTTCCCCTTGACATCAACAATGGTTTCTTTGCATTCTCCTAAAATAACACCATATTCTCTGCTTGGGACACATCCACACAAATCACAACTTCCTTCTTCTTCCATTAGGCTAATTCTGACGCCCATCTCTTTTCTCAGAGCTGACAACAAAAGATACCATCAAGCCCACTGAATTTTGAAGCAGTTCCATCTACTCACCCATTCCCAAGAGAAAGTGGAGAGCAAACTTCCCTACATTTACTTAAAAAAAGAAAAAATATTGGCTGTTGATATGATCAGCAGGAATACTAACTCATCAGCCACTCGGAGCCATAACTAGGGCAGAGTTTGCCAATCTTTGGCCCCGTAAACAGTGCCAATCCTGATCCCGGGAAGGACTGGCCTGAAGGAGTCATGACAGTGTGGCTCCATTGCCTTTCCAGAAGAATATGCTAAAGAATATGCCAACCACTGATTGTTTAATAATAAACTGTACCATAAAAGGTATGTTCTACTCTAAAATGGGAGCGATTCTTCCTAGTTGCAATGTCTTGCCTTCCTTTGACTCGTTTCTCAGAAGAAATGTGACTATTCTGTTGAGGTCAAGAACACACCTCTTTGAAAGGGGGCATTCACTTTTACACCATGCTTCTCTTCGGGCCCACCAGTGGCAGGTATCACTAATCGTTCAAGGCACTCTCCACTGAGTCTAGATATAGCCACAAAATCCTTAATATGTCTGGCTGTCACCAGACACTTGGGGTTGGGGTGCGTGTTAGAAATACGATAGGCAAAAAAGTGAAAACAACTCAAATATCCATTAGCTGGTGAATAAATAACAAGATGTGATAATTCATATAACGTAGCATTATTTGTGATAAAAAGAGATGCAGCATGAATGCGTGTGACCGTGTGGCTAAGCCTCAGAACATGCAAAGTAAGAGAAGCCAGTCACATGAGAGCACATATTATACATCATGTGAGTCCATGTACATGAAACATCCAGAAAAGGCAAATCCATAGATGAAAGTAGATTGATTCATTACTACCTGGGGTTGGGGTAGGAATGAGGAGTAACTGTAAATGGACTAGGGGTTTCTATTTTGGGGTGATGGAGATATCCCCCAAAATTACATGGTACTGATAATTGTGCAATTTTATAAATTTATTAAAAAAATCATTGTACTCTGTACTTGAAATAAGTGAATTCACAATTCACTGTTACATAAATTATATCTCAGTAAAACTACTTCGAAAAACATACAATAGGCTTGCTTACTGGTCAAGATATTAACTATCTGGAGTTGGAAAGCCATGGAGGACATTATTCCAGAACCTTCCACTGACTGGCTGTGTGATATTAAGAAAGGGTTTGCTTTCTTCTGTGTGCAGTTTCATTATCATTGGAGGTGTTTGGGCTAATGCCATCTTAGGAACTTGTAGGTTCTTAGTACCCAAGAAGACACAAAAGCAGGAATAGTTTCTGCTATTATTTTGCCTCATAAGCCTGCCAGGCTGGCGAGTGTATGGGGTGCTGTATGGGGAAAGTCTTGCTCCCTGTCAATGCCTCCTCATGCCCTACATGGAGTGCTGGATGATGCTGGACTGTTGGTGTTAAGGAAACTAGGAATAGCAGCATCTAAGGGCTTCCAAATATAATATCAAAGCTGTTTTCTAAGAATGTCATATGCCATGGAATGTTGGGCAGTGTGAATTCCTTTCCTTTCCATTGTGTTTTGTATTCTTCTCCAAGGGTATGAAACACTGGGAACAAAACATCTCCCATTACAACCTGATCTAGTTAGTTAAGTGGTTTCAGTGAGGAAAAGAAGGTGTGTGTGTGTGTGTGTGTGTGTGTGTGTGTGTGTGTATACCCCCACATGTGTTGGGTGTGTTGTGGTGGGTGAGGATGGGCTTTAGGAGAAAGACAAATCTAAATTTCCCTCCTGGTCTTGCCATTAAATCCTGTGGGACCTTCACTTCACCTTTCTGAATGTTCTGTACAACGGGGGTAGGGGTACCTCATGAGATGTCTGGACATTTAAAAGAGATCTGGGATGCCTGGGTGGCTCAGTTGTTAAGCGTCTCCCTTCAGCTCGGTCATGATCCTGGAGTCCCAGGATCGAGCCCCAACTTGGGCTCCCTGCTTTGAGGGAAGCCTGCTTCTCCCTCTCTCACTCTCCCTGCTTGTGTTCCCTGCTGACTGTGTTTCTCCCTGTCAAATAAATAACTAAAATCTTCTTTAAAAATTAAAAAAAATAAAAGAGATCTTCCATATTCAATATTTAAAGTAGTTTCAGAAACAGATTAGATGCTTCCTAAATGTTTGCTTCTTATGTTCCTGTTCTTTCTGTCTCCCTTTACCAAGTTCAGGGTCTGTCTGGAGACAGCCGGGCCTAGACACAGAGACTACAGAAGTTGTACAATTATGGGGTTAATTATATGCAATTACATGTGAGCACAGTCAACTGAGGATGTGTGAGTTACAAGGAGACCAGCTCTGCAAGGTGACGGCGAACTCAGCCCTCTAGGCCATGACCCTAACAAGGCTCGCCTGGGCTGCCGCTTTACCCATCTTTACTTGTCTCTTTGACTTGAAACTTCCCAAATTGGAGTTACAAGTTTTTGGTAAGGTTTTCATAGATAGTTACTATTCCTTTGCCTCGAGGCCACACCAAAATCTCACATGAGAGCTACTTCTAAGGCGAATGAGCTCCGAAGCCCACTGAAACCTTCTACTTCCCATTTGGCCAAAGCACCCAAGTTTCTCTTTCTGCTTGGGGACAGACCAGAGGCCATGTTTTCTGCCCACATGATCTTTTCAGAGAAAAGCCAGCAAACCCTAAGACGCGGGGTGCTGTCGGATTTTGCAGGGCTGCACACACTGAGGGGCAAACTGATGGGAGGAGGACCACTTTGCCCATCTTTGTACATCTCATTCCAGAGACAGAGAGGCGGAAATGTGCTAGATAAGTTTCAGGGGCCAGGGAGGGAAAGGCATGGATGCGGATGGGGCTTCGTGTCTGTACGGTCCTTGAGATGTTTGTTTATTCTTCTCTTCACTTGTTTAGGATGTAAGGATAATTTTGATTGCATTTTGATTCAACAAAAGTGTCATAGACTCTTTGTCAAAACAAATCAAGTGAGACAAAGCCCACTTGGGTAAAAAGTGAAAATATCCCTGCCCCCCCAGCACCCCATCTCCTTTCTCCGCTCACTTCCTTGTTGAGGTCTTAATTTCAGGTGGAAGTTACCATTCTCAGTAGACCAGTATGTATTCATCTCTCGACCTTTCTTTTTTTCTAAGCATGGATATATAAATATCCATAAATATAAAATGTCCTACAGTCCCCTTACCCTGTTTATACACGTGGTTTACCTGTTATAGGATTGAACGTACCGCTGTCTCACTTTTTTTAGTGACTACCTAGCATTCTATTACATGCAAGGACTTCTGTTGGGTTGGCCACACTGCACCCATGGGCACAGGCACGGCTTCCCGCGGCTCTCACGGATAACCTTCTCCGTGTAAATCTGCACACACTTGTGAATAATTTTGTAAAATAGAGTCTTCGACAGAAATTGCTTGACCAAAGTATCTAGCGAGTGGAGGACTAGATGCTGTGAATATAGCAGGGACAAGATCTGATTGCCGCCTGCCTTCATAGGGGTTGCCGGAAGGCTCAGCCTTGTGGTTTCAGAGGTTTCAGAGGTACACTCCGTTGGCCCCTCCCCCTGCTCTGCCCACTCATGTCGTCTTGATTACTTCTGGGTCTTAGATCAGCAGCCTCTGGCTGGAAAAAGTCTCGGAAGAGTCCAAGGCCACCCAGATAATTTGCTGCATGGCTGGGAAACATTTCTGATTCTAGAACTCACGCACGATCATTTAACTTGCCAACGACTAGCATTTCCTTCCTTACACTCAAGGAAGATGTATCCCAGTCACCCGTTAGGGAATAGATCTAAAGTTTTAGCGATCCAGGTGAGGCTGATGCTCATTTGTAGAACCGTGACCCACTGCCCACAAGGAGGAGCAAGGAGAGACCCCTGGCCCCTGCTATTCATCTGAATGTCTGCCCAC
>PITA01034368.1:0-11700 GCA_004023965.1 Spilogale gracilis | reverse complement strand
TTTTTTTTTTTAAAGATTTTATTTATTTGACAGAGAGAAACACAGCCCGAGAGGGAACACAAGCAGGGGGAGCGAGAAAGGGAGAAGCAGGCTTCCTGCCGAGCAGGGAGCCCGATGTGGGACTCGATCCGGGGTCTCCGGGATCATGACCTGAGCCGAAGGCAGTGGCTTAACCAACTGAGCCACCCAGGCGCCCCGACTTTTTTTTTTTTTAATGAGGAAAATGGCTTAGATGATCCCATGGCTGTGGCTAGAAAACAAAATAATTTTATTGTGTGCCTTTGCCCTGTAAAAGTGAAACTTATGGTACTCTGAGGGACTGTCCTAGATGACTGTTGAAAGTCCCTCCCAGCTCTAATATAAAAAGGGCATGTTATTTAAAAATATAACAATCTAGGGGCGCCTGGGTGGCTCAGTTGGTTAAGTGACTGCCTTCGGCTCAGGTCATGATCCCGGAGACCCGGGATCGAGCCCCACATCGGGCTCCCTGCTCGGCGGGAAGCCTGCTTCTCCCTCTCTCAGTCCCCCTGCTCGTGTTCCCTCTCTGGCTGTGTTTCTCTCTGTCAAATAAATAAAATCTTAAAAAAAAAAATTAAAAAAAAAAAAAAAAAAATAACAATCTATTATGTATGACAAAAGATATGTGTAGAATACATAAGCATTCGGGAATCAAGTTATTCCAATCAGTCACTTTGTATTTGAATTAAGAGGTGCAATGATGCAATCCCAGTGCCTTCATTTCCTCATCGCTAACTCTGATCTTTAATTCCTATAAATCTGCCTACTGAAACCACACTTACTGAACCATACTCTTGAAGGTCACTTAACAACCATCTAATAAAAAACATCAAATAGCTTCTTCTCATTTCTTATCTTCCTTAATCTCTCTGTAACATTTGACACAGTTTATGCCTTCCTTCTTGAAAGTCTTTCCTCATTAGGTTTCTGTAATTCCCCAAATGTATGTTCTGAAACACTACCCTCCAGGAAGTATTCTGGGAGAGAAAACAGTTGAGTGGTCAGGTGAATTTGCGAAACACTGCTTCATATATTCCTGTCTTGGAAATTTGCCATGTATGTTAACATATTAAAAAAACCTAGAGAATTCTTGCAGTGAACAAATTCATCTAACTTTAACACAGTTGCAGTATTTAACCACAGAACCCATTTTTCTTTCCCATATTACCTGCTACCATCCCATAGACCTAGATGTTGGTAAAACATACTTTGGGGAATACTACTATTCCTGCTTTTGACCCTCTCTTTTAGTGGTTCTTTTTCCTCTTGTCCTCCACATATGGGCTTTCCAAGGTTCCCTCATCAATCTTTTCTTTCCCCCACACTCTATCAGGGATACCATCTGCCCTCAGGCTTCAACTGCCACCTATCCAACAGCCAGCTGACCATTTAGAATTGGGTAGTTTGCTGTCCCTTCAAAAATTGATCTTTTTAAACTTCTTTCTTCCTAAATAACAGATAACCATCCTGACTTATCTATGTCTGCTAAATTCTTTTGGTCTCCCAGTTACTCAGGCCTGAAGGCTCTGAGTCCTCATTTACTCTGTTCTTTTATTCTCCTTTACTGGGTTACTCAACTCTTTCAAATTCTCTCTGCTGCCTTTCTCACCCCTAAACGTCATCTTGCACAATGCCAGACAATTTTGACAGCTCAAAATGTGTCCATTGTGCTACGGGTAGCTAACATTTACCGACCACTTACAAGCAGGATATAGTACTTTGCATGAGGTATACAGTTAATTGTTCCACAATCCTAGGAGCTAGGTACTGTTACCTCCCTGTCATAGTGGGGATGCTGAGCTTAAGTAACTTGAGATCACATGGTTCACAGTCCAAACTTCTCAGTCCAATCCAACTACTACTATATCCCTAACAACTTTCTATTTCAGCCAAATTGATAAATTCATTATAAATCCTATCCTGCCAAGGATCACAAGAATGAATTCCTGATTCCACTCATTCAGTTCTAATGCCTCCTTTGAAGCCTATGTGATCACTCCAGCCTCCACTGCCCCCTCCTCACTCAGAGTTTCTATCTGATCATTGGCATGTGCTGAAGCAGTCGTATATATCCATGTTTGCCTGGGACAATCCCGATTTGCATTTGTGGCATTACTATTCTCATGAACAGTGCTCCCTCTTACTCTCAAAAGTATCTCAACCTACATAATAAATTATAAGGTCATCCTACATATATCATATCATTTATTGTAGCAAGATATATTTTATACATATGTCTTGACTCTCCAATTAAATCATGGTCTTTGATGGTGGTAAATCAGTCTTGAAACTTCTCAATAGTTCTCTTCTTTCAGAAACAGCTAACATATCAACAAGAACAGTTGTGGAGATGAGGTGCCTTTGGCTGTTTTTTTTGTTTGTTTGTTTCCCAATTAAATCTTTATTTTAGATCAAAAGAATGCATATTAAATTCATTCACATAGTTAACCTCATATGCTCTACTGTGCGTGAAAAATAGTAGGTACTTAATATGCTGGCAGATGAATGAATAATATACCAGAATATGCCAGACTACAGACAATATTCTTAAAATATTTCACTAATGTACCTGTAACAGAATAACCAGGAAGCAGATCTACCAATAATCCCCAAGAAAAATTTATTTTAGTATTTTTTACTGTTACAGTTAGGTGATGATAGACTATTTTCCATATACAGCTATTAGGGAATATAAGCCCTGAAACAGACCACAGTGATAATGAAAAACAGTTCCTCTGAAGACGGAAGAAAGAAAAAGACATTTAGAAAATCATTCTACTCTTTACAATATGTTTGCCAGTCAACTCATTATTCAAAAATGATAGCAAGAGCTCTCCGATTTAAGAAGAATACGTTTTGTCTGTCCATGAAGAAAACAAGTGTTCCAGGCTGTCTGTGCTTTGCAACCCTATTCAGCTTGCATAGACAATTTGCATCAACCTGTGACTAGTGATACTGTCACTTAGTGGTGCCCCAGATAGCCATGACCTCATGTGCTCTCAGTATGGAGGCTCTCATTTATAAATTAATGTCTCTGGCATACACATGGATTCTTACTTGAATACAAGTGTGCTTTAATTATTATTTATTGAATTTTGAAGTTTTAATAATGTAACCGTTTACTTAGGATGACGAATTACTCAGCAGCAGAGCTCTACATAACAAACAGGGAATGAAAGAAGCAAGTGTGATAAATGCATCCATGTCAGCAGATAACATTAAATACAATAATCGGTAAAATACAGCATAAGATCTATGCAGGATATACTATCTAAGAATATTAATTAACGCAATCACTGAGTGCTAGTCATTGGAGCTGAATGCACCATACTATTCATAAAAAACATATACACAAAAAAAACCTTGAATGTTCATAAAAAGTTGTTATAGAATATAAAGCCTGCAACATCAAAACATTTAGTATTACAATACAGAAAGCAAAACAAATGACAGCAGATGGTTTCAAATGGGGGGGTGGGAAAGAACTACAACTCCAGAGGAATAAAGTACAAATTACAACTAAAAGGGAAACGTTCATAAAAAAATAGTTTAGGAAAAGGTCAGGTGAACTCCTGGGAAAAAGTAAATGACTAATAGCAAAAGAAGGAATATCTATAAACAGGAAAGACTGTTATGAGCAGATTAGATAATTATCTGAATACATGGACAAGAAAAGAGTAGGAAGTATCGTTGCCAGAGAATTAATTCAAGAACTGAAGGACCCCTGGCACTTAGCTGAAAATACCATGTTATACTTTTTGCAAATTTAGAGACTTAAGTTCAGAAATAAAGAAGATTTGTGTAAGGTTATGAAGAAACCAGGAGACAGAAATCTTCAATTGATGCAGTTCAGTTAAGTACGACAACCTTCGGATTAGGACTAGATGCTGAGCGATGTTTGGGGGGTTTTTAAACCAGTGAAATAGCCTATGTTCATGTCTATTAAACACCATCTGCAAGAATATGTGAGAAATTTCAGAAGTTGCTAACATCTCAGCAATAACTCAGAGTAACTAACACCATAAAACATATAAAAGTCTGGGAAAGATATTTAATGAGTCTCTGGACCTCTTCTTATAAGAACTAATGACAGTGTTCCTATCACTTTCATTTCCTAAATTAGATTTTCTTTTATTTTCAGAATATTCATGACGTTCATGTTTGAATAATTACAAATCCCTAAGGTACTGGCCTTAATTTATCTTTAAAGTTATATAAAGTATGACTATGGCATAAAAGCTGCTATCTTAGGTATAATAATACAATCTTTTTTCCCAATTTTCTGCAGAAGCAATTCAAAAATGCTAAGAGGCACTCCCTATCCCCAACTCCATCTCTCTCTCTCTCTCTCTCTCACACACACGCACACGCACATTGACCTTTTCTGGCCTAGTTTAATTCATTAGGTGAAAAGTAAGTACTGAGGTAAAGGTTAATGTAGAGAATATGATAATGAATCTAGAGGTTAGAAGAAGATATGAGAACACAGATGCCTCAACAAGGGAGGCTACTGAATATGATTTTAAATGTTATTTTGATCACAATTACTTTCTCCATGGCCACTCAGTTACCAGGTTTGATCAATTTTTCTTCTGCAGGGTTTACCGCATCTATTCTTTTCCCACCCCTTGCCCTCATTCCCTCTGTCAACATCCTACTTTAGACCATTATCACTAGTTACCTACTCCCTGCTCTTCCTGGGTATTCTGTGCCTCCTTCTCCCATGCTTAATCCTGTGTATGATAACTCATTCATACAACAAATTATTTACTGGGCGCTTATCATAGGCCTACTATGTGAATCCTTAAATAGTCAAGATCTACAAAAGCAAGAGAAATTAGCAGGCGCACTTTAGTATGTGCTTCTAAGATCATGAAATTGGCTTATGCATGTGATTACATTTTCTAGCAGTAGTTTTGGGGAAAAATTAAATGCGTCAGGCCTACAGAATAACAAAGGTACAATTCTACCCAAAGTTATTGTTACAGTTCTTAACCTACTGAAGGCAAAATAGTTTTTTCTCGGCACTTTTTAAACTCTAAACACTGAAAACATTCGTCTCACATCAAGTATTCAGGCTATTCGCTCGTGGAGTTATTGATTTTGATCACATATACATAAGCTTTTATGTATACAGGACCTTTGGGGAACAACTACTATTAATGGCTTTAATTTAGCAAATACTAAATAATTTGGATCCTAACCAATTCTAATTTATAAACTTGTATGTCTCAAGGTTTCATTTGTAAATCCATTGCCTGTAGCCTACATTACATTTCTATAGGAAAAAGTCTATATATGGCTTGTCAATTTCCCAGAGAATTCCTAAGAGTCCATTTCATCTAATAATATGACTAAAATATACCTGCTGTACAGTGAAAAGCAGTAACACTTTTAATAATCGCAAGCACATACAACTTACTCTGTGCGCCTGCACCTCTTCTAGGTGTTCTACCTGTATCTACCATTTACTCTTCATAGCAACCCTAGAGGAAAGTTACTATCGTTATGCCCATGTTTTACAAAGGAGGAAACTGAAGCAGAGACTCAAGAACCTGACCAAGGTCCAAGACCTAAGAACCCAGAACTGGGTTTCAAATCCACTAGGTTAAATTACCTATAACTATTAAAAAGTTTTAGTTAGTTTAACTTGGAGAGCATTCAAATTTTTTAGAGTATATCGTGGTTTTACTTTAAATGACTCATCTGATATTTCAGGTTCTTCCGAAGCTAAATGGTTTTACTACTTCCCTCATTGTTATTTACTGAATTGCTCACATACATATATGCAGAAGTTACTTCAGGATCACTATTCAGCCAAAGCCCCTGGGTAGGCTGAAGCTCTTGGACTGCCCCCCTAATCTTTGAAACATGTGCTTCCTAAATAAATAAATCTGACTTGTTCTGGCTTTAAAAACAAAAGAGTCTATTAGGAAGTTAAGTATAAGGGCAAATATTGCCACAATGTCTAGAAATCATTTTAGAAATATGCTGAATTAACTTTTGATTCCAATTCTTAGTGTTGCCCGGAGGCAGGGTTATAGCTTGGTATTTTCATTTGTTCATTTTCTGTAAATTTCCCTCCACAACCAACTGCTCTTGGTAATACAAATCTCAGTGGCATCATCTCCTCACCCCAAGAAACAGAGATTCAAAAAAATTACTAACAGAGGTTCAAATCAGAAAAACTTACTGCTATGTATATGGGATAGACTAGTTTTTCCAGGAAGACAAGGAGACTGGGACAGTGGTAAAGGGCTGGAAAATGGAGAGAAAGTTCAGTGATGATTCAAACAAGAGAGAAAGACATGAAGAGGCAGAGTCCCCAAAGGAGAGGGAAAAGAAATCGCTGACTCAAAAGACCAGGAGTGTAGTATGGACTATTTGTTGATCTCATAACTCATAGACAATTAAAGTCAACAATCCTGGACACCTAGGCCACCCTGCGTAGGGACACAAGTGTGAAATAAAAATCTTGTTCTCAACCCAGGTGTAAGTGAACAGACCCCAGTGGGAAATTCCCCTCCAGGTGAACAGCAGTGGACAGATGACTGATCACACTATATGAAACCTCAAATTAGGAACAATGGCTCTTTCTCCCTTGCCTTAAGACTTGACTTCAGAGTACTCAAATCTATCTAAAAACAGTATGTAATTCCTTGGGAAATCATACTGGTATTCTTGAAATTGCTTCTTTTAAGTATATACAGTTGTGATCCTTGAACAACGGAGGGGTTAAGGGCACCAATCTCCTCACCCCAACATGGTCAAAAATCCATAAATAACTTTTGAATGCCCCCAAAACTTTACTAATAGCCTGCTGTTGACCAGGAGCCTTACCAATAACATAAACAGTTAATCAACACATATTTTGCAAGTTATAGGTATTACTGTATTCTTACAATAAAGTAAGCTAGAGAAAAGAAAATGTTACTAAGGAAATCATAAGAAAGAAAAAATGCATTTACAGTATTGTATTTTATTTATCAATACTGTAAGTTATGTCATCTATTTATAAGATGAATCATCTATCAGACCCTACATCACTACTATCTTATATGATACAATACACTATAGATGCTACATGTATTACTAACAATAGATATCAAAAATGGGAAGGTAATGTGAAATAGGAGGTGGCTAAAAAATTATTACAGCAGCACAGCACGTAGTTCTATGAAATTATGTTTTAATATTACATCTTTATGTTTGTTTAAATTTCTTTCAACTGTGAATGGCACCACATATGGTCTGCATTTGTGTCTGTAAGTTTTGATAAATTTTAACTTTTATAATAGATTTGTGTATATTTTCTGTAGTAGGTGATAAAACAAAATAGTATCTATACATATTCTACGTATCCATGGCAAGGCTAATTTTTAAAAAATATTTCTAGGCTATGCACTCCATCTGCAAGTCTTTTTTCAAACTCACAAATCTCTAAAAAGTTTTCCAATATTATTTTAAAAAAAAGAT
This sequence comes from Spilogale gracilis, assembly GCA_004023965.1. Lineage (NCBI taxonomy): Eukaryota > Metazoa > Chordata > Mammalia > Carnivora > Mephitidae > Spilogale > Spilogale gracilis. The sequence continues at coordinate 4,206 of PITA01034368.1, read as the reverse complement.
CTTATGTATTATTTGAGAGACAGAGAGCATGCAAGCTTGGAGAGGGGTAGCAGGAGAGGGAGAAGCGGACTCCCCACTGAGCAGGGAGCGTGGACCCATGCAGGGGCTTGATCCTAGGACCCTAAGATCATGACTTGAGCCGAAGGCAGACGTTTAACCAACTGAGCCACCCAGGTGCCCTCAATATATTTACTTTTTAAAAATCTGGGTATAAGTTGGACTCACGCAGTTCTAACCTGTTGTCCAAGGGTCAACTTGAAGCAATACAGCTCCAAGCCAAGTGATTGGGTCAATCACAAGTTAAACTAAAACTCCAAGCTCTCTACCATGTCAAAGCTTAAATTTAGCTATAAAATTAATATTGAGGACCATTTTTTAAAAGTACGATAGCAGTTGTAGGTGTTTGGGTTTTATTTTGTTTTTCAAGTCTTTATTTTCAATGACATCAAAAATAATTTAGTTCTGCTGTTCAATTCTTAGGATCGAAAAAAAAAAACAGAAAAGAAAACTGAAGATAAAGCTTAAAAAAAAAATCCATTGCAAAGGAAGAGGCAGGTTAGAGCTGGCCTAATAGAAATAATCAGATGATAAAAACTAAGCCATGTGCTAAAAGGCTAACGATTTAAGTTGCTTTTGGAAACCTCCGAGGTAGCTTCTGTGGCAAGGAGTAGTTTTTATACACAGAAAATTCTTTTTAAAAGTTTACTTAAGTTTGGTTTTTGAAATCAATCAGTTAAGTGCGTGGCTCAGGTTGTGATCTCAGGGTTATGGGACTGAGCCCCACTTTGGGCTCTGTGCTCAGTGGGTAGTCTGCTTGAGATTCTCTCCCTCTCCTTCTGCACCCCATCACGCTCATGCATGCTCTCTCTCAAATAAACAGTTCTTAAAAAAAAAAAAAAAGGTAAGAGTAACCTGGTGAACATTACTCATCTTCTTTAAGGTCTTCTAACACATTTAAGTCCCCTAGCCAGGGCAGTGCTGGAAGACTATTAATTACACTTCTAAGTCCACACAGACATTCCCCAATACACGTTCAAACCCGCAATTTAATTCACATTACATACATTACCTACACGCATCAGGGAAGCACTTTAAGAACTGTTACTTGACCTTTCATGGCTACTGCAAAGATGGAATAAAGTATGAACATTTACTGTAAATTCTAAGACCTTACAGTGCTGTTAGACTGATATTTATATAAAAGAAATAATCAGCTTCAATAAAATAAAAACGGCAATCCTCGCTTTATCCCTTTCCTAACCTTGCTTAGTCATTTCCCACCTTATATGTGAGGTCTGACTTAACTTAGGCCAATAAGTCCTTTGAATATTAATTAAACATGTAAGTAAGTCATATCTCCTCAATTAGATTATAAACTCCTCAAGAGCAAGAATCACAAAACCATCTGTTGCTTTTGTGTCTTTACCTGCTTCTACTTCTCTCACCATTAGCCAGTGTTTCACGGAGTGGGTATTTGTGGCAGCACTATTAAATATCCTTAATGAAGGCATCGTACAAGTACTGACCCAGCTGATTACCTTCCCCAAAGTGCGTCAATAAAATTGTCAGGGGGCCATTAGAGAGGAAGAGAAAAATACCACGATCACCCTGCTCACCAGGGCAGTCTCTACTGCAACCACAGAGGGAACACAAGTAGAGGGACTGAGAGAGGGAGAAGCAGGCTTCCCGCCGAGCAGGGAGCCCGATGTGGGGCTTGATCCCGGGTCTCCAGGATCATGACCTGAGCCGAAAGCAGTCGCTTAACCAACTGAGCCACCCAGGCGCTCCAGTCCATATGCTTATTAACAATCCTTATTCCAAAGACTCAAGGTCCTCTGAACATCTACAACCATTCTATAAATTTTTTCTGTCTTTAAACATTGATTATTCTGAACATTTAAATCTGAACAAGGTAGTCTGAAGCACATATAATAAATGAAAATACCCAGAAAACAAAAACAGTTAATTTGCTATAGCACAGCTATCACACAGAGAATATATACATGAATTACTTTTCAAATGAGGGAGTTCAACGTAGAAATGGAACTATATGATCTTCATTAAATAGTCATTAAACTTTACCATGTTAGTAATTTTTGACATGTTTGATATTACTGTTGGTGGCGCTCATAACAGCTGTAACATTTGCCGACTGCTCACCGTATGTCAGGAACCATGCTAACTGCAATTACGTAAAACAGATACTATCTTTATTTTCCAGATGAGAAAACTAAGGCTTAGCTGAGGTTAAACATCTTGCCAAGGTAAAGCGGAAGCAAGCGGAATACAGCTCTGACGACCTCTGAGCCCAAGCTCTCAGACTAAGACAGGATTTCTTAACCTCAGCATGAATGGCATTTTAGAATGAACAACTTTTTGTGAGGGTTTGTTTTGCGGATAGAAGGCTTTGTAGTATCAGCATTAGTCTGTCCCTACTGAATGCCAGTGGGACCTCGCCATCCCTGAAGTAATGGCAATATGAAAAAAGTCCCCAGACATCACCAAATGTCTCCTAGGGGGCAGTATCACTTTGGGTAGGAACACCTGTTGAATCATCAAAACCACATTCTTGGGGACATCCGGGGCAATGAAGTAACTTCTAATCTTTTAAACTACACAGCAAAAAAGGATATTTCAAATCATACGAAATAAGACCAACTGCAAAAAATATTAACTGAAGATTACTCTATGGTTAAGTAAAAATGTTTTAATAGTATTTAAACTCAATAATTTACACTGTTGCATTTTATTTTCTTTGCTTTCATATAGAAAGACCATAAAATTATGAGTCTGTAACCAAAAAAAAATTTTTTTTACATGCAGGTGAGTGTCAAGTACCCTTTAGATTGAATATACAGGATTGTTGCCACTGAGTGGGGAGAAGAATCAAAATTTGCATTTGGAAGTATTTTCAGACCCAGTTAAGGACTGCTTTTCTCTTTTGTTCTTTATCACCCCCTCTCCATATCATATATATACACAAATTTTGCCCTATTTTACCTATCATGTTTGGCTTTTTCTTTTAGCCTAGAGAAATATTATACAGTTTATCACCATTTTATTTCAGACTTTGTTTTGAATGACTTTTGCTTGCTTTCAAAATAAACCCAGGTCTGTAGAGACTACAAAGAGACTACAAACAAAATATATTTAAATCTCAGGAACACTAATAATTTATATGTAAAACATATGTCAAACAAAACATATCTCTATTTCATGATAACAGAACAATTAAATAAATGGCCCACTAGCTTTCTACTTAAAATTCTCACCTTAAAATTCTGCCCAAAAAACAAACTCAAATTTTAATTTTCCAGCTACATTTTTAAAATTCCCAAATCTCAGGAGTCCCTCAGGCAGTTAGAAATTTAAAATCATTCAGGGCAATTTTTCAAATTATATTCATAGGCTGGACCCCCTCTTGAGAAATTCTCATATGTCCTCTTGGATGAAATCCTGGCCATTTCTCCTTTGAAAAAGGCCCTTAAATACTATCTTATTTTTGAGAAACATGACTACATATGCTTTGCATCTTTTCACAAAAACTAGTCTCCTTTTTAAAAAGAAAAAAAAATTATTTTTTAAAGATTTTATTTATTTGACAGAGAGAAACACAGCAAGAGAGAGAACACAAGCAGGGGGAGTGAGAGAGGGAGAAGCAGGCTTCCCACCAAGCAGGAAGCCCGATGTGGGACTCGATCCCGGGTCTCCGGGATCATGACCTGAGCCAAAGGCAGTCGCTTAACCAACTGAGCCACCCAGGCGCCCAAAAAATTAGTCTCCTTTAATTTGAGAAAGAAAATCACTCCTTTAGTACAACGGAAAGAAATATGAATTCCATTGTTCTTAAATTTTCAGATAATTTGTCCTGCCAGAGTTTCCATTGAATGTTTGAAACCTCAAAACATTCAAGATGTTGAAATCATAGAACATTATTTTAAATATTCATTGTATACAATTTTCATTCAATTAATCCAACACTAACTTATACAACACAAGCTTGAATTAAAAATAAATTCTTTTTTTTAATAAAGATTTTATTTATTTATCTGACAGAGAGAGAGAGAGCACAAGCAGGCAGAGAGAGGCAGGCAGGCAGAGAAGAGGAAGCAGGCTCCCTGCTGAGCAGAGACTCTGAGATCATGACCTAAGCTTAAGACAGAGGCTTTTAACCCACTGAGCCACCCAGGTGCCCAGAAATAAATT
>PITA01034367.1:0-11809 GCA_004023965.1 Spilogale gracilis | reverse complement strand
CAAATAAATAAAATAATGTTTAAAAAAAATCAGACTTCTTGGGGTGCATGGGTGACTCAGTTGGTTAAGCTTTGGACTCTTGATTTTGCCTCAGGTCATGATCTCAGGGTCATGGGATAGAGCCCCCAAGTCAGGCTCTGTGCTCGGTGTGGAATCTGCTTGAGATTCCCCTATCCCTCTCCCTCTGCCCCTACCCCTGCTTACATGTGGGGACTCTGTAAATAAACAAATACAATCTTAAAAAAAAAAGAAAAAAGACCTCTTCCTGCTAAAACTCCCAAATTAGGGGAGGGATGCCCACCTGCCGCTGACAGGGCTTGGGGAAGAGCTAAAGGCCTCTGTCAGTTTAAGGCTGCTGTAACAAATTGCCATGGGCTGGATAGCTTAAAAGAGCAGGAATTTATCCTCTAACCATTCTGGAATCCAGAAATCAAGGGATAGCCATGTTGTTTCCTTCTGGAAGAATCTGCTGCATGCCTCCCTCCTAGTTTGGTGGCCGTCAGTAGTCCTTGGCTGTCCTTCGTTTTCCCTGGCTTGTGGTAACACAACTCCAGTCTCTGCCTCTGTCTTCATATGGCCATCCTCCATTAGTCATATGGGGTTTAGGCCCTACCCTAATCCTCACTGTACAAGTTACAACCTCATTGTAACTTCTATACATCTACAAAGATCTTACTTCTAAATAAGATCATACTCTCAAGTTCGAGGTGGCATGAATTTTGAGGGAATGCTATTCAACCAGAAACTGCTCAGTTTTGACTGTCACTGAATGAGGGGCCATCCTGAAAAAAAGGAAGAAAATGATCTTTTCCTTCAACCTGCATAACATTCAGTTGCAATGGAAGGGAATTGTTGGCATCCTCAGACTGGGCTTTCTTATTTATATTTTTCTTTTCATAAAGGAGAGTATATGGATACCTGGGTAGCTCAATCAGTGAAGCATCTGACTCCTGATTTAGGCTCAGGTGTGATCCCAAGGTCTTGGGATATAGCCCCGTGTCTGGAGCCTGCTTTTTCCTCTGCCTCTCCCCCTGCTCTTATAAGCACATGCTCTCTTTCTCTCCCTCACATGCTCGCTCTCTCTCTCTCTCTCTCTCTCTCTCTCTCGTAAATAAAATCTTTAAAAAATAAACAGGGGCATCTGGTTGGCTTAGTCATTAACTGTTGGCCTTCAGCTTGGGTCTTGATCCCAGAGTCCTGGGATTGAGCCCCCACATCGGGCTCTCTGTTAAGCAGGTTTCCCTCCCTCTCCCATTCCCCCTGCTTCTGTTCTCTCTCTCACTGTGTCTGTCAAATAAATAAAATCTTTTTTTCAAAATCTTTGAAAAAAAGATTTTATTTATTTGACAGCGAGAAACACAGAGAGGGAACACAAGCAGCGGGAGTGAGAAAGGGAGAAGCAGGCTTCCCGCTGAGCAGGAAGCCCGATGTGGGGCTCGATCCCGGGTCTCCGGGATCATAACCTGAGCCGAAGGCAGTCACCTAACCAACTGAGCCACCCAGGCACCCCTAAATAAATAAAATCTTAAACAAACAAACAAAAATAAAAATAAAGGAGACCGTAACTACAAGAATGTTGTTAAAACACTCCCTCTCCATCTTTTAGCCATGTTTCTCTGCTCTAATGACAAAAACGCCATGGTAAATAAATCTGATCTTTAAAATTTAGCTCTAGCTTAGTTGTTAGAGCATGCAGTTCTTGATTTCAGGAACTCAGGGTCGTGAGTTCAAGCCCCATGTTGAGCGTGAAGGCTTCTTTAAAAAAAAAAAAAAAAGCCTTGTAAACAGTTTATAAGACCTTCTTGTTCTTGTTATTATCATTTTTTAGTAGATCAAGTAAGGGAAAATACAGGATTTTTCAAATATATAGGTACTACAGGGTGCTACAAAATAACAATGAAGTAGGTCTGTTCAGCTGATGCTTATCTCAGAGCTGGGGACATTTTTTTTTTCATTCAAAAAAGAAAAAAATCCCAAGTAGGAGCAAGACTTCATAGCTACCTTATTGGTCTTTTTGGCTTATTATAGTTTCAGGAAAGCAGAGATAAAAAGAAATAGGAAGTTCACAAATAATCCTTTTCAACTATCTTTTCATTCTCTAAACTTTTTAACTCCAATACAGCACAAATCATTTTCTGATATCTGAATGTAGCCTGCCCTGGAATCTAAGCAAAAAACAAATGATAATCACACGGAAATTAATAAGGCCTAAATCACGTGCCAATAAAGAATTTGAAAACTTTGGCCTAAACATTAAAAAACAGTTCATTTGACACAGGTATAGAATCACAGTGAAAGAAAAAGTGATGGTTTCAACCATTTGCTCAAGTCAGAAGGAAAGGCAGGTATGCCCCGCTTCCAGTGCGTTAGTCATAAGGAGAACTAAGCTGCACATCTTGCAAATCAGGTTCAGCGAATATGTGACAGAAGGAGTGAGCAAAATCATGACTATTTTTTAATGCTTACACCCTTAGTCATGACCAGTTATAAGCTATGTGGAAGTCAAGTTTGAATATGGAGATGAAATTTCTCTTACCACAGTCTACTCTAGGTCAGGGAAGTTTAGTGAAGAGACTTATCAAGATGGTTCAAGGCTCAACTCAGGATCATCTTCAAGAAATCTGTGGCCTCCCCAGACTAGGTTGGGTACCCCTTTCCATGTTGGTAACACCTGTGAAACCTCTTTACACTTTCTTACCTTAAGCATATCATGTTTACCTGTCTTTCTTCCCAGACAGCCTGTAAGCTCCTCAGTGAGCAAAGATTTAGTTGGTTGCTTTCCAAACTGATGTTTGATTATTTTTTGGCTGAATACACAATTCTAAGTTAAAAATGAAATTTCCTCAGAACCCTGAAGGCATTCCCCCACTATTTTCTAGTAGTCAGTGGTTCAACTGTATTAGAAATCTGTTTTGGAATGCCTAGGTGGCTCAGTCGATTGGGTGTCTGCACTCAGCTTAGGTCAAAATCCCAGAGTCCTGGGATCAAGTCCCACATTGGGCTCCTTGCTTTGGAGGGGAGCCTGCTTCTCCCTCTGCCTGGCACTCCCCATGCCTGTGTGCGTGCTCTCTCTTTCCCTCTCTCTCTCTCTTTCTCTCTCTGATTGATACATAAACAACCAAACAAACAAATAAATAAAATCTTGAAAGAATCTGTTTTATCCCCCTACTTTTAAAAAATTATTTTTTAGGGGCGCCTGGGTGGCTCAGTTGGTTGAGCCGCTGCCTTCGGCTCAGGTCATGATCCCGGAGACCCGGGATCGAGTCCCACATCGGGCTCCCTGCTCGGCGGGAGGCCTGCTTCTCCCTCTCTCACTCCCCCTGCTTGTGTTCCCTCTCTGGCTGTGTTTCTCTCTGTCAAATAAATAAAATCTTTAAAAAAAAAAAATTATTTTTTAAAACATTTATTTATTTGAGAGAGAGGGCATGAGCTGGGGTGGGCAAAGGCTGAGGAAGAGGGAGAAGAAGAGTTCTAGATTCAAAGCAGACACCTGCTGGACATGGAACTGCACACTGCTGATCCCATGACACTGAGATCATGGTCTGAACTGAAATCAAGAGTCAGACACTCAACTAAGTGATCCACTCAGGTGCCACACCTCAAAAAAGATTTTATTTCTAAATAATCTTTACAACTAAGGTGGGGCTCAAACTTAAAACCCTGAGATCAAGAGTTGCATGCTCTACTGACTGAGCCAGCCAGTTGCCCCTAGGATCTGTTCTTTAATCGTGGAAATAGAATATTTCAGGATGAGTCTGAGTATGGGTATTTTGAATTCATTTTGCTCTCTTATTTTCTCTTTGATTTTCCTCTCTCCTCTTCACTACTGTCACATCACCACTCCTTTTTGCACCCTCTTGAAGACTCTCACTGACTCTCATGTTGGACCTCTTTGATTTTTTAAACTAATCTGTATGCCCAGTGTGGGGCTCAAACTCACAACCCTGAGATGAAGAGTTGCAAGCTCTTCTGATTGAGCCAGCCAGACACCCATCTTAGATTGATTCTTAATGCCTCGTAATCAGTTCTTTCTTTCTCTATTCTCTGAGGAGCTAATACTTATATTAGGGGCCTTAGCATTTCTCTTCTCTCAGAGAGCAGCACTCCCGTTTTTGGCTTGGTACTAAATGTCTGATGCCTTTGGTCTGACAGTATTTGTCCCATATGAAGAATGGAGCAGAAAAGGATAGGTCAACTATTCTATATGCATTTCTTCAATTAACATCCCAACTCTAATGTCTATTGCTGTATTTCCTTGTTTGCCAACTCCAGCAGCCCCAACACTTAAAGGTTTGTGGCAGACCACTTGCATCTCTCCAGCCCTGTAAATGAGGCCTGTAGCTTCTTCATTCCATTTGTCAGAATAGTCTCAGGGAAATGTTTTAGGGGTGCCTGTCTGGTTCAGGCAATGGAGCATGTAACTTTTGATCTCAGGGTTGTAAGCTCAAGCCCCACCCCCTGGGTCTAGAGATGACTTAAAAAGAAACCTCTAAAAAAAAAAAAGAAAGAAGTATTTTAAAAGCTCGTTCTCTGGTCTTTTCACTACTTTATTCCTCCTTGTGCTTCTGAATCTCTATTTCAGTGATGTCATAAGAGGGACAGGAAGGAAACATGTTTACCACCCCCATCTTTATTTTTTTTAAGATTTTATTTATTTATTTGACAGAGAGAAACACAGCTAGAGAGGGAACATAAGCAGGGGGAGCAAGAGAGGGAGAAGCAGGCTTTCTGCCAAGCACGGAGTCCAATGCAGGTCTCCATCACAGGACTCATGGATCATGACTAGAGCTGAAGGTAGACGCTTAATGACTGAGCCATCCAGGTGCCCTGACCACCCTCATCTTTAACTAAAAGCAAGAATCATGGTACAAGGGCAAGGCTATATCTATTTTACAATACATAACCAATGCCTAGCATTTTATGGTATTCCATATACACTTAGTAATTTGTTAAATAAAAGAATGCTTCAAGTATCTAAAAAATTTATCCTTCTTTTGTATTACTTAACCATCTAGAGTAGCCAAGTAAACAAGGAGACAGAATTGGGGACATAGCACTTAGCTTTTTGTTTCTTTGTTTTGTTTTTGTGTTTTTAATAGACTTTATTTTTTAAAGCAGTTCTAGATTCACAGCAAAATTGAAAGGAACAGAGATTTCCCATGTACTTTATGTCCCCACAAATGTGTAGAATTCTCTATTATCAGGGGATATAGAGCTAGTTTTAAGGATTCAAAAACATCTAGAAATTAAAGATTATTTTATCCACAAGGGAAAAAAAAGAGTGCTTCAGGTAGCCTACCCAAAGTGGTAGTTTATTAAAGAGGATTACAATGTAAAATCTGAAACCAATAGCAATGAGGTTTTCATATTCTATTATCTAAAAAATCAACATTGATCCGTCTTGAACTTGAACATATCTTTTTCTCACACATTAATTTGTAACATCACACATTAGTCATTTGGAAAATGTTTCCCAGAGTTACGCAGATATGATAAATATTGACACATTCCATGATCATAAAAATTATATTTGTTAATATCACCATGGATCTCATCAGGAAACTCTTTAAGGATTGGGAAGATGTCAAGCTCACAATATCAGATAGGTTTTTCAAAATACTAATTTTTTCTTGAAAACTCAACTGTTATCATTGGTAGCAAATACCATCAACCCTTTTCCTTGAAGTAACAGGGTCACTTCATTCCTTTCCTTTTTTTTTTCTTTAAAGATTTTTTTTTAATTTTTAAGTAATTTCTACACCCAATGTGGAACTCAAACCTACAGCTCTGAGATCAAGAGTCATATGTTGTACTGACTGAACCAGCCAGATGCTCCACTTCATTCATTTCTTTTTTTTTTTTTTTTAAGATTTTATTTCTTTGACAGAGAGAAACACAGCCAGAGGGGGAACACAAGCAGGGGGAGCGAGGGAGGGAGAAGCAGGCTTCCCGCCGAGCAGGGAGTCTGATGTGGGACTCGATCCCGGGTCTCCGGGATCATGACCCGAGTTGAAGGCAGTCACTTGACCAACTGAGCCACCCAGGCGCCCCTCATTCATTTCTAAGAAAATGCCAAGTCCGAATAATCACAGTTTTTCAGGTGGGAAAAGGCGGTTACTTTAGCTCACAGTTCCAGTGATTACACAAGTGTTTTCCTTAAGACAACCACCGTACTTCAAAATGCAGCAGAAGTGCTTTGTCAGAAAAAGTACTTGTCACACACAAAGTATGAAAAAGATAGGCACTCTAGGGTCAAGATTTAATAAAGCTAATAATTTTTATGCTTCCTCAGGGACACTCCTGTACAGAAAATCCAGGGGCGCCTGGGTGGCTCAGTTACTTAAGCGACTGCCTTTGGCTCAGGTCATGATCCCAGAGACCTGGGATCGAGCCCCACATTGGGCTCCCTGCTCAGCGGGAAGCCTGCTTCTCCCTCTCTCACTCCCCCTGCTTGTATTCCCTCTCTGGCTGTGTTTCTCTCTGTCAAATAAATAAAATCTTAAAAAATAAAAATAAAAAAAAATCCAACACCATTTTCTTTATTATGAGTGTGGCAGTGAAGAATACAAGGACTACTAGTACAGTTTGGTGCCATTATCTCATACACGTTGAGACATCAGCAATGTTACCCACCATTGATTGCTCTTGTACCATTATTGAAACATCAACACAGTTTAAAAAAAAAAAAAAAAGGCAAAGTCTTACCATGAAAATAGTTTTAACCTTGTAGGCTCCCATAAAGGGCATTAGGGGTGCCCAGGGGTCCATGGACCATACTTTAATAACTGCTTGGTAAATAGCTAGTGCCCTCCTAAATTCCCGAGGGCTGCTATAACAAAATATCAAACACTGGTTGGGCTTAAAGCAACAGAAATTTATTCTCTCACAGATCTGGAGGCCAAAAGTCTAAAATCATGTTATCAGTAGAGCCGTGTTCCCTCAGATGTTTCTTCCACCTTCTGGTGGCGCCAGGCGTTCCTTGGTTCATGGCAGCATAACTCCAGTCTCGGCCCCCACCTGCATGTGGCCTTTTCTGTCTCTGTCTGTGTGCTCTCCTCTTTGTATAAGCACATGAGTCACTGGATTTAGGGTCCGCTATGATCTAGCATGAATTTGTAAGGGAAGAAAAAGTTTCCCTTGACCCTCTTAGGGTCCTTAGCTGGGTCTGAAAATAACTTTTCCATGACACAGGAGAACTTCATAAGGAAATGAAGACTCATAGAAACAGACCTGAGATTTTTATGCTAGATTTGATGAAGCATAGACAGTTATGATAAGTTAAAGAGATATGATATGTTAAATTAATGATAAGTTAAAGAGAATAAGTAGAGGGGCACCTGAGTGGCTCAGTTGGTTAAGCGACTGCCTTCGGCTCAGGTCATGATCCCGGAGACCCGGGATCGAGCCCTACATTGGGCTCCCTGCTCAGCGGGAAGCCTGCTTCTCCCTCTCTCACTCCCCCTGCTTGTGTTCCCTCTCTGGCTGTGTTTCTCTCTGTCAAATAAATAAAATCTTTAAAAGAGAGAGAGAGAGAGAGAGAGAGAGAGAATAAGTGGAGTAACCTGGGGAAAAGTTAGCAAGGCCTGTCTTGTTCATATTCTTCTTAGGGTCTCTTTGTTTCCTTCAGAGGTAAAGATACTCCTTTCCCCTGGAATGCAGAGAGGCCACCTGTCACATGAGTGTTTTATGATCTCTTTCAGGGGATGAGAGGAGGTGGTCGGGAGGACTTTACTGTTTCTTTTGTTTTCTCCAACTCTTTCAGTATGCCCCGGTGCCCTATTTTGGGGTAGTGTGTCCTAACTCCTATCAGCCACACCGTAACTAATTACATTGACAACCAATTTTCAGATAATGTCACTTTTTGAGGTTCTGGGTGGACATGACCTAAGGAGGACCCTACTCGATTACTTGACTACTATACCCACCAAAATTCCCTGCAGGAAGGTACACCCAGAGCTGCTATGAGTTGGCAGCTTAAAGTTTACAGCTGTCCTTTCTGTAGAGTCTACCAAACTGCACTTGACAAAGAGGACTGTTTCATCTGAGAATGTGTCACCCCCTCCCACAGGCAGCTCACAGTGGGTCTTCTTGCCTTAACTCAGTACCTTTCTGGTGCAGATCATATACCAGAGGTCCCCTTGGTATAAGGCTGAATGAAACTAGTTTCCAGCCGAGATGATAACCTGACTTAACTTGTCCCTCAACCTCCTGTTACTTCCCTCACTTTCTTTCTTTTGAGAGCATCATTTAAAATAATTACTGAGGGTGCCTAGGTGGCTCAGTGGGTTAAGCCTCTGCCTTTGGCTCAGGTCATGATCTCAGAGTCCTGGGAAGGACGCCGGCATCCACTCTCTGCTCAGCGAGGAGCCTGTTTCCTCCTCTCTCTCTCTCTCTCTCTCTGCCTGCCTCTCTGTCAACTTGTGATCTCTCTCTCTGTCAAATAAATAAATAAATAAATAAATAAATAAATAAATCTTTAAAATAATTACTGAATCACTTTCCACCTCTCTGGCAAATATGTAATGATTGCTGCTTTTCACTACAGATAGGGAAATTGGACAATGTTATACATTCTCAGTGGGAAGGTAAACTGATGTAATCTTTTTTGAATTCAGTTTGGCAATATGAATTTTAAAAATTTAAATATATATCCCCTTTAGCCTAATAATTCCATTTTTGAGAAATCTTAGGAAAGTAATCCCAAGAAAGGAGGGGAAAAAAGTAATCCCAAGCAAGTGTGTAAAGATATATGTACAAAGATGAACGTAACTATGGTTTTTATGATAAACTAAAAAGTTTAAATGTTGGTTAAATAGGTAATAGTATATTCCTTCAGTGGATTACACTACAGACATTTTTTTAAAATGGTATAAATCTAGTTTGTATTAATAGGGAGAGATACCCATTTATATCAAATAAGAAAAAAAACAAATTTTAAAAGTATTAAAAACAACATAATAGATTCTTTTTATAAAAAGATTTTATTTATTTGACAAAGAGAGAGACCACAAGTAGGCAGAGAGGCAGACAGAGAGAGGGAGGAGGAAGCAGGTTCCCTACTAAGCAGAGAGCCTGATGTGGGGCTCAATCCCAGCACCCTGAGATCATGACCTGAGCCGAAAGCAGAGGCTTAACCCACTAAGCCACCCAGGCGCCCACAACATGATAGATTCTTAAAAACTTGCCAAAATAGTCATTTAGGACATCTCCCAAATATTTCTGATTATGCATTTTTTGTTTCAAACTATTAAGAAATTAGTAGAAATTCTACACTATTTTTATTTTTAAATCATTATAGGGGCACCTAGTTAGCTTAGTAGAGAGTGCAACTCTTGATCTTGGGGTCATGAATTCAATTCCCACATTGAGCACAGAGCTTACTTAAAAGAAAATCATTTTAAAACATAAGACATAAACTAGCTTAAGTTTTGTTTTGTTTTAATATATATATATACCTTCCTTTATTTTACTGGAAATGAATCTAGTGGAAAGAGCAAGTTAATATTTATAGGCTAAAAAAGAGTTTGTCATGGGGCGCCTGGGTGGCTCAGTTGGTTGGGCGACTGCCTTCGGCTCAGGTCATGATCCCGGAGACCCGGGATCGAGTCCCACATTGGGCTTCCTGCTCGGTGGGAGGCCTGCTTCTCCCTCTCTCACTCCCCCTGCTTGTGTTCCCTCTCTGGCTGTATTTCTCTCTGTCAGATAAATAAAATCTTTAAAAAAAAAATAAAAAATAAAAAAAATAAAAATAAAAAAATAAAAAAGAGTTTGTCCCTATTGGTAGGGGAAGAAAGAATATTTTCTTCCAGTTGTCTACATGCCTCCTATACAGGTTAGAAAAATTCTGGGTGATGTTTTACCATGCCTATAACTGATACATAAAATATTCCTCTGATTGTGTAAATTCAGTTTTCCAAGAATTATAAATAATCCATTTCTAGAGACCTTATTTTTTTAATATTTTATTTCTTCAGTGTTCCAAGATTAATTGTTTATGCCCCACACCCAGTGATCCATGCAATTTGTGCCCTGCTTAATACTCACCACCAGGCTCACCCATCCCCTCATCACCCTCCCTTTCAAAACCCTCGATTTGTTTCTCAGAGTCCAAAGTCTCTCATGCTTTGTCTCCCTCTCTGATTTACCCCAGTTCACATTTCCTTTCCTTCTACTAATGTCCTCTATGTTACTCCTTACGCTCCACAAGTAAGTGAAACCATATGATACTTGACTTTCTCTGCTTGGCTTATTTCACTCAGCATAATCTCCTCCAGTCTGGTCCATGTTTGCTTATTAAGAAATTTTCTTTCAGGGATGTCTGGGTGGCTCAGCATCAACCATCTGCCTTCAGCTCAGGTCATGATCCCGGAGTCCCAGGACTGAGGCCCTCATCAAGCCCCACACTGGGTTCCCTGCTCAGCAGGAAGCCTGCTTCTCCCTCTCTCACTCCCCCTGCTTGTGTTCCCTCTCTCGCTGTGTTTCTCTCTATCAAATAAATAAATAAAATCTTTTTTTTTTAAGGAAATTTTATTTCAGCCTCTGATGATTTTTAGTAATTAAGGAAGAAGAAAAAATTCTGCTTAGATTTAATCTATCTTTAGTCTTCAAGTATAAAGAACCAGCGGACCCCTTAAAAGTCACATTTCATTATCTTAACAGCTACTTTCCAGTTGTACCATTAAAATATATCGTGCTCCTGGTGGTGGGTATTAAGGAGGGCACATATTGCATGGAGCACTGGGTGTGGTACATAGACAATGACTCCTGGAACACTGAAAAAATAAAATAATATAAATTATTAAAAATAAATAAAATGAATCCCATTAAACTGATACTCCTTGGACAAGGACTCATGCAGCATGTTCCTCTTGGACCTTAATGCCAAGGAAATTGTCTCTGGAATAATTTCCTTATGTAATCTACTGAGTTTCCTCTTTGCTGTGGTGATTAGGAAGCTCAGTGTTAGATTTCAAGCTTGGCTATGGTAATAACTATGATAGGCTATATGGTATTTTTCTTATTCAACTTCCAATGATTTTCTTTTTTTTTTCATTTCTGTTTTAAACATTTCTGTAGGGCACCTGGGTGGCTCAGTGGGTTAAAGCCTCTGCCTTTGGCTCAGGTCATGATCTCAGGGTCCTGGGATCAAGGCCCGAATTGGGCTCTCTGCCCCTCTCTCTCTGCCTGCCTCTCTGCATGCCTGTGATGTGTGTGTGTGTGTGTGTGTGTGTGTGTGTGTGTGTCAAATAAATAAATAAATAAATAAATAAATAAATAAATAAAATCTTTTTTTTATATTGCTATTGATTTATTAGGGATAAGAAATATAATAAAATCACCATGATTTATCATTTATAACATCCATGTTACCTAAATATACTAGGTAAAAGTGCTGTTGAGGCTATTATGTGCTTCATATTTTTTCCATTAAACAGTAATTTACATAATTATTAAAAATTAAAACAAAATTAATTTTCAAATCAATTTTTTTATTGTTACTTAAATTTTTTTTCCAGTGTTCCAAGATTCATTCCCCATTCCCCACACCCAGTGCTCCACGCTTTATGTATCCCCAGTACCCACCACCAGGCTCTCCCATTCCTCCACCCACCTCCCTCCAAGTCCCTCAGTTTGTTTCTGTGTCCAAAGTCTCTGTTGTTTCATTTCTCTCCCTGGATTACCCTACTTCCCATTTACTTTCCTTCTCCTACTGTCCTCTAGGTTACCCCTCATGCACCACAAGTAAGTGAAACCATGTGATACTTGACTTTCTCTACTTGGCTTATTTCACTCAGCATAATCTCTTCCA
>PITA01034366.1:0-11706 GCA_004023965.1 Spilogale gracilis | reverse complement strand
TCCAAGTCTCAGTTTAGTGTCTATAAGTGTTAATGAAGACAGTATTGAATCATGCAGTAACACTGGGAACAGAACAATGAACACAAATGCTGTGTCTTCTCTCCAGGAAGTTTAGATGTCTGAATGATAGGTCATTTTATCTTATTTTTTATTTTATTTTATTTTATTTTATTTTATTTTATTTTATTTTATTTTATTTGTTAAGGATTTTTTTCTTTATTTGCAGAGAGAAACACAGCTACAGAGGGAACACAAGCAGGGGGAGTGAGAGAGGGAGAATCAAGCTTCCTGCCGAGCAGGGAGCCTGATGCAGGGCCTGATCCTAGGACTCTGGGATGGGGTGTGACCTGAGCAGAAGACAGATGCTTAATGACTGAGCCACCCAGGTGCCCCTAGGTCTTTATTTTAAATGCATATTAACAGCATGATAATTTAAAGCTCATTAATTTTATTTATTTGGAATTTTCACAGCTCTGTAATAAAACAACCAAGGGCTGAAAAATTTAAAAAAATACCAACCACATTCCCTTCCATTTACACAGTGTTGGCCAATAGTCTTTTTTTTTTTTTTTTTAAAGATTTTATTTATTTATTTGACAGAGAGAAACACAGCCAGAGAGGGAACACAAGCAGGGGGACTGAGAGAGGGAGAAGCAGGCTTCCTGCTGAGCAGGGAGCCCGATGTGGGGCTCCATCCCAGGTCTCCAGGATCATGACCTGAGCCGAAAGCAGTCGCTTAACCAACTAAGCCACCCATGCGCCCTGGCCAATAGTCTTTTAAAATTTATTTTTCAAGTAGTTTGAAAAGTTGGTTTTGGAAATATTGGTGTATTGTATGTATATGTGATATTTACATAAGAAGAATTTACTATACTTTCAAGTAAGAAGTCTTGTGGATTTTACCAATTAGTGAATATGCACTTGAAAGATTAACGTGGGCTATCTGAAGAACTTGATTACTATTCATCCCCCGCCCCATTTTGAAAGCATACTATATAATCCAATCTGAATAGTTACCAACAATCACACAATTTGGAATTTTTACATTTTTGAAACAAGAGTTTACAAACTTGTATTTTCTGAGTTGAACCAGAGGATTGATGTACCAGCATGTGTTCGGTGGGCCTGCCAGTTCCCTTAACTTGTTACTATGTCTGTAACCACTAGAAGTTAAGAGTCTTCTCTTTGGGGTTGGGTCTTTAGCTCCTTGAGCAGTAACTTGATAGCCTTCTTGGTCATCTATTTAATTTATCTGAAATAATCTGTCTGTGGAGACAGATGAATTCTCCTCTCCTCCTTCTTTGCTTCTTCTTCCTCTTGCTGATATAATGGCTATGGAAGTGAATGATTTAATCACTTAAGTATTTGAATTCTAATTGCTAACTTTGGCTCTACTACCATATACTATTTTTACTGAGTAATCATGTCCTCAGATATTATGCATGGATTTATCTTGTTGTGGACCACATTATTTCATTATCTGCCCAGAAAAAAATTATGTCAAAAAGAATTATGCCTTCTGATAATCCATGGAAACTTCAGGGAGGAGATAAATTATGATTATTTTTTTGGGGGGTGAGAGGAGATAAATTATCTCAGAAGAAAGACAGATTTAGAAGCAAGAGAGTAAATATATCCAAAATGTTAAAAGAACATTGTAAGCTAGGCAATACTTACCACAGAACTGCTATTTTTAAGAATATGAAAATTTACTTCCAAATGGAAATTAGAGAAAGGTAGACAATGTAGAAGATTCTGAATGCTCCCTTATTTTATTTCAACTAGTACAATCTGAAATTTGTTTTCTACCATAGCTATGAGGACATAATGTGTTCCAGGTCAAAAAATGCTTTTTGTAAGGGCAGCATAACTTTATTTGAGGAATACATGAACTAGCATTGCATGATTTAAGAGCAATAAAAATTCATTACAATGTAATAATTCCAGTCTTTATTTGTTGTTGGCAGTTTTAGTTAGCTTGGTTTGTTGTAAGAAATTTCCATGACATCTCAAGAAAAGAATAACATTAAAAGGACATGTCAGCCTTTCTTTCCTTCCTTTTCCCTGACACAGTGTCCCCCCCACCCTCCATTACTTTTTCCCAAAGGGCAATTAAATTCCTGGTGGAATACATCCTGTCCACATTCAGGCTCCTTTATCTGAAGTGTAAACTTTAATACTATAGCTGCCTATATACCTTTTCTAGATGAATGATGCCAGTACTATTTATGCCACTACAATAAGGGGGCTCTTAACATTTCCATTCTAAACACCTATTTTCAAAGGTTTATAACTCAGCTATAAAAATGTGCTCCAGGCTGAAACTTAGCATACAAGGTCCTCGCCCAGGAGCAGTCCTTTACTCTTTTATATATTAATCTTGAAAAAAATGGTGTGACTGTATTTTAAAGAACTGGATTGTTCACAGTAATAGAAGTTAAGGACATAGGGTATGAGGAAAGATCACATACCAACAAGTCCCTCTCATCTGTAATAGGTTTCATCTGAAATTCAGTTTTATAACATCTCCTTCCTGCCTGTCATTCTCTCTTTCAATTCTCTCTGCTCAGAAATAAATCTAGTTTTATTGCTTTTATTATTTGTTTCAATAGTCTCATTTGTGGAACTTATTTAGGAGTTGCGTCCCCGTGATCTATGGTCCTGTCCGCAGGTATGAGTTGGCCACTCTGGGGCAACACCAGATTTGGGAGACCAGGGTTGTCATGATTATTTGTGTTTGCTGCTGTTACAGTTGGGGCTGTTCTTTTTTAAAAATGAAGAAAAGTGAGAAGATATTCATTTTTATGGACGGTAATTAAGAATGAATTAAAAGTTAGCAATACAAGTTATTATGTAGTAACAATTACCTTACTTTTCCAAATGGCTTCTCAAGACATTAATTTGAGTAGTCATACTTTTATTCTAAATCTTACTGTTTCCTTTAGATCCAAGTTGTTAAATAGATGGGCTTTCCCACCATGGACACAGTGCATAAATAACAAGTAAATTGGCGATGAAGTGTTCTCATAAGCATCTGATAATTTGATTATGTTTGCCTGGTTTTCATCTCCCACAATAACCCATGGGTTTTCAAATATAGATGATTTTAGACTTTTTGGTATTTCAATTATAGATTTAAAACCATTGGTTAAAGTCCTTTAATTATTAGAGGTTTTTATTTTCCTTCATTTTTTTGGTGTGTTTTATGTAGATCCAAACCTTAACCACCCATAATATTAATATTTTTGGAAGTTTTTATCATCTATAATAACTACCGCAATACTCATTATTTGAGAAAAGAGAGGACTTCCTTTAAATCCAGATTATTTGGAGTGATACTGAAGATTATCAAGGCATATGGCTTTATTTATATTTTAATCATTAACAACTGTTTTGTGAGTAAAGTGTCACAGGTGGAAAACCAAACAAGCAATAAAAAACAAACAAAAGATACCACTCTCTCTAATGGTGCTACATGGAAGAACAAACAAGCACGTCTATGTCATGGCAGGCATAGATAAGATGGGAAATATGGAGTGCTTTTTTATCCCCTGTGAAGTTTGCTGCACGTCTCAATCTATGATCTGACATGATGGATGGGCACTGGGAAACTCATTAGCTGTCAGGATTGGTTAATAAATCTGCTTTTCCCAGCATTTGCTTGTTATTATATAGAACAGTATACTTTGTAAGCCTCTAAGACTACATGGCCCTTCTGTACCCATTACCCTCTCCAATGGCACCCTTTTCAGTTTGCCTTCTCTGATCATGGGAATTGGCAGGGTGGGAAGATGAAAAGTGACAGGCTTGGTGGGGCCAGGAAGGCATAAGCGAGGCAGAGAGAATGAAGGAGAATGTGTGAGCGCATATGTATCCTTCAGGATTCTCAGTTATTCTTTACCATCTGTCCATAGTGTGAATTCTTTAATAACTATTTCAGAATGTGTAACATTTACTTGGAAATTCACAGATGTATTAAATTACAAATATACTTTAAATCAAATATAATCAAATTTACTTTCATATTCAATGTATTATATATATGTATATATGTAAATAAATACATGTATGTATACACACATACACTCATTCATTCATCAAACATTCATTGAGCATCTAGTCTATATCCAGCACTGCAATAGAAGCCAAGGAGACTTGTACAAAATGAGCTGGCTTTCAGAGGGTGGGGAGAAAGCCTTAGAAACAAATAATTATAATGCGATCAGTGCAAAGTGATAATTAGAATACATTGTGAATATACTCTATGACTGAACAAAGAGGGAGGAACTCTCTCTGGAAAGGCTGGGAAATGCCTCAAAGAGATTAGTGTCTTTGTGTTGGGTCTTGAAGGATGAGTAAAATTTTCTAAGAACTGGTGCAGACACCTGGGTATGGCAGAACTTTGGAGGTTTTGTAACCAAAGGCTAGTTCAATGTGGGCTGCAGGGTAAGGCATTTTAATTAGAAGGAATGGAAGATACAGCTGGGAAGAAAAAACAGAGCCAGGTCTTGGAACATGTTCTGTGTTATATGAAGGTGTTCCTTCTTCATCCTGTAGGTGATGATGGGAAAGCACTGAAGATTTTTAAACCACGATGCAATGTGATTGATTTAGGAAGATAACTCTGGGGGCAGTGAGGAGTCTGGGTTGATAGGGTAAAAGCTGAGTGAAAGAAGACAAATTTCAAGAGGTCTTGCCCTAATCCAGGAGATATATATATATATATATATATATATATATATATATATATATATATATATATATAGTGGATGAGAATCAGAACTAATGCAGTGACAAAGCAATTGGGGATAGAGAATAGATTTTAAAAGGAGCCAGAAAATCAGGGTCCAAAGTTGGAGTATGGGGACTGAAGAATCTCTCAAGGTCACTCTCAAATATCTAGGTTGAGTACCATGGTGGATGGCAGCGTTATCAGGATAGGAAATTGGAAAGTTTGGCAGGTGTGAGTGGGTATAATAAGCAAATTTGGAGTGTCTATACATTAGCCAGGAGAGCTCCAATAAGCAGTTATAAGTATAAGTATTAAGGATGTTTTTAAAAGAGAGTTTGGAGCTACAGATAAATTAGTTTGTTGACACATTATGTGTGAGGTACAGGAGGTATAGTAACATACAAGATATAATCCTTCCCATTCTTAGAGAAAAAGACAATAATCAAATGCCACTCAATGTGGTAAATCCACAAAAGGGTGAGTATACAATGGTATAAAGAAAAAAAAAGTGTATGTAATTTTATCTTTCAAGGCTGATAAAGAGGGGCTTCAGAATATATTTTTCTTTTTTAAAATTTTATTCTTATTTATTTTTTGATGTAGTGTTCATTGATTCATTAGTTGTGTATAACACCCAGTGCTCATCACAACATATGCCTTTCTTAATAGCCATCATTTTGTTACCCCATCCTCCCAATCCCTTCCTCTCTGAAACCCTCAGTTTGTTTCCCAGGCTCCAGAGTCTTTCATGGTTCATCTCTCTCTCTCTGATTTCTCTCCCTTCAGATTTCCTTCCCTTCCCCTGTATCCTCTGTGCTATTGCTTATGCTCCAGATATGAGTGAAACCATATAACTTTCTCTGCTTGACTTATTTCACTCAGCATAATCCCCTCCAGTTCCATCCATGTTGATGCAAATGGTAGGTATTCATCCCTTCTGATGGCTGAGCAATATTCCATTGTATATAGGAACCACATCTTCTTTATCCATTCATCTGTTGAAGCACATTTCGGCTCCTTCCACTGTTTGGCTATTATGGACATTGCTTCAGTGAACACTGGGGTGAATATGCCCCTTGTTTTTACTACGTCTGTATCTTTGGGGTAAATACCTAGTAGCGCTATTGCTGGGTTGTAGGGTAGCCCTATTTTTAACATCTTGAGGAAACTCCATACTGTTTTCCAGAGTGACTGTACCAACTTGCATTCCCAACAGTGTAAGAGGGTTCCCCTTTCTCCACATCCTTACCAACATTTGTGGTTTCCTATTTTGTTAATTTTTGCCATTCAGAATAGATTTTTCTGAGGAAGCCACAACTCGGCTGACACCTGAAATATAAGTGTAACATTTACTAAGGTGAGAAGTGAAAAGAAAAATTAAGATTGATAAAAAGTAGGTGAAAGTGGGAAGGTGGAAGAGATGGCTTAGGGTGGGCACATAAAATTAAAAAAGCACCTAGGGGGATCCTGGGGACATCAAGTTTTGAGGTGAAGGGAAAGGAAAAAATAAATAAATAGTGTTGGGTGAGGTAGAATTGAGATTAGTGACACCATATATGTACAGAAGATAGAGAATGCTTGATAATGTCAAATGCTGCATAACGGAAAAAGCAAGAAAAGAAATTTCTAATAAACTTCAAGTCAATAAATATTAAGTACCTGTTTTCTAAGGACTATGCTATATATCCTGGGTTACAAATGAGTGAACAAGGCAGACACAGTCCCCACTTTGAAGGGACTTACAGTCCAGTGCCCTGAAGATACAAAAGTTGTTCTTAGGGATTTCATGAGTGGAACCAAATTGATAACTAACGTCACTAACTGCTCCCCATTTCCCCTGCTCCCAACTTTCTCAGGCCCTGGTACCTCTAATTTTTCTGTCTCTATGGATTTACAGCTTCTGGATGATAATTATAAATGGAATCATATAGTGTGTGTCTGAATTCTTTCAAACAGCAAAATGTTTTTGAGATTCATCCACGAGTGGCCTGTATCAACACTTTATTTCTTTTGAGGACTGAGCAGTATTTTATTAGATGGATGTCTCCTATTTTGCTTATTCATCCTTCAGTTGATGGACATGTGGATTGTTTCTTCCTTTTGGCTATTGTGGATAGTGCTGCTATAAACTTTTATGTGCAGGTATTTGTTCAAATACCTGTTTTTAATTATTGTCTTTTAAAGAGGGAAGCTGTTTTTTATTTGTAATTGATGAGGAATGAACCCTTGGAGAAGAAAAAGATACCAAAAAAGATGTGGGTAATTGATGGAGGGCAGGTCTGCAGATAAGGGAAGAGATGAAGATTATAGTGTTTTCTTGGAAAGCAATGTGAGGAATAGAAGAAAGAAACATTGTTTGTAGCTACCAGTTCAACCTGAGACACTGCCAAATGTCAGATATCTTACTGTATGTCAGATATTTTAATTTAAATGAGGACATAAATTCTTCCAAATGTGTTTTGTATTACCAGCGTGGAATGAATCTTGGGAGTATCTGTTTATAAATGAGGCAAACAAAACAAAACAAAACAAAACCCCATTCCAGAATATTTAGAAGTATTTTTAAAATCTTCATTGACAAATTTAAGAAAGCTACATATTGGTCATTGCTTAAGAGAGGCATTTAATTTGGATCAATTTCCTGCAATGCACTTAGCAGGCTTTCAATTCCATTTTGTTGGGACACCTCTGAGACCCCATGCTAGATAATAAGGATGGCTGGAAGCTGATTTCATAATTTCTAAGTGCAACTGAGGTAGAATTAAAGTGAAAATGCAATTTTTGAAGTACTTGACATGAGAAAAGCTATAAAATTGCTCTTTGCTCTGACTTGTTTTAATTCTATATGAATGTTTTATACAATAGTCTTTTTTACTGTTTTTCAAGTCATGAGCAATTATATTTGATGAAAGGGCAATTATCAAACATAGAAACTCAGCATTCCAAAAGCTATCAAAATCCCACCATTAGATTCAAACTCCCTCTACCATTCCAATATGCTGAAAAAAATCATGGAAAACTTTTGATACTGAAAGTTTAACTTGAATGATTGGAGATGGCAAATTGGGATTTTTCTAAATACAGGAATGTTTTCTTCCTGCAAAGAGATGATATAATTATACTTTTGCTGATTAAATATTAACATTACTACGGATTTATAGGCCCAATTTTGTAGCTTCACTTTCAGAAGTTCCATTCATTCTCCAAGAGAACAAATGACAACAGTGACACGTTCTGCAGGTGTTGGTTGGAGCAATATGGCGGCACTGATTAAATGCATGGGGTCCCAACTGTTCTCTTTTGGGTCCCGGACTCACTGAGTCACTTTCTGCCTCTGACTTGTTCCCCTCTCATTTAAAATTAAATATAGAACCATTGGCAGTTTTCAGCCTTGATTTTTACCCCAGGCCTAATGGCTTACAGGTGGCATTTTCTTTTTCCCCCAATGAAAACAACTACGTTTTCCCAAGCCTCTCCAAGGGTAATGTTAACGAGAACATTATCAAAAAAGGACAGGAAAAGGGCCATTTAAAAATAAATAAATAAAACCTTTTTCACTTTTCCTTGTTCCATAAAAGCCCTTTTCTCTCTCTCTTTTTTCTTATGTTTGATATATGGAAGCGATTCCATTTATAACTTGAGCTCTTTGGCTCCAGGCTCTCTGTACTTAAGCTTCAGATGTTTTGATATTGTTTAACTGTTATAAACTGACCAATATTCTGTGACTTATCTGTGAAACATATTGGGCTGCTTTTATGATCAGCACACCCAGAATTTATGTCCAGCCAAAAGATAATACTGAGTAGGAGTTACTCTCAATGAGTTTCGTGACATATAATATGGCCTCTGAATAGGTATTAAAGTTATATTGCCAATATGTTCCTGTTTTTTAAGACACTTCAGAGTGGTGGAAGTGGGTGGTATTTAGTGAAAGTATTAATTGTGTCATACGTGCTCTCACTGTAATTGTCACTAGGGAAAACGACCTACTATTTAATAGGCGATCATTGTCTCCTCACCACCCCTGAGGTTTAGAAGTCAGAATTTCTAACATATTTAAATCCTTTAAGGGAATTGGTAAAGAATTATTGAGAAGATTAGAACTTCAAAGTGATTTCAAGTATTTTAAAATAAAAAATTTTATTGAAGGCAAGCTGCCATTAATAGCTTTAACGTATTAAAAAAATAAACCCATGGAATGGTCTAATAAGAGGTTCTCCTAAGAGAATTTAGTATTTATAAGTAAATATCTGAGGCGTGATTAAAGAAAAAAAAATCACCAGTCAATGGTGTTTACTGTGTATCAGTAATTACATTGTATTAGTTGTACTAACTTGGGATATATTCCTTGTCTAACAGAGCACCTTTTATAAAACTTGCATTCATGTCAATAGGCCTGGCATACATATATTAACTGATTTCTTTCCAAAAGAAGAGAAAGTGAGGAATAAACTTGCATATTATTTTAGGAGAGAAATAGACATGTTGGCCTATATAATGTAACTGCTATTTGCATATAAATTACTTCACAGGTATAATCAAAAAAGATATTTGCAAATAGTAATCATGAAAATAAAAATACTGTGAAAGCACAAATATTCATGGGTTTATTTTCTCATTAATATCTGTATATATCTAGATTGATACATATGCAGAGAGAAAGAGAAGAAAAACTGTACATAATGGTAGGGCAAAATATGAAGTAGAGGGATTTGTTTGCAGAGAATCATTGCCCCATTTTACTGTAGACTCTTTTCTCCCATCTCGAAGCACTGTGTGCTCATGTGTTGAGCTCCCGCACCCTCTCTCCAATAAGGTGGTACGTGCATGCCTGTCATCCTTGGGAAAAATCTTCTTTTCTTGACTTTTCCCCAGTGTACTTGTCATGATTCTATATCCTCAGAACTGTGCAATGGATGGATTAACTTATGCCCAAGTTGAAGGTGGATGATGGATTCCACATGGAACATGTTTGAATATCCTTTGATAGCTCTCAAAAGATCATGGGTATAATCCTATAAAACGAGTGGGGTTTTCATGCACCAGAATAGCCTCCTTCTTAAGATATTTTGGTGCAATAGAGAGATGCTTGATGTCTTTTCTATTCCATCATGAAAATCATTTTTTATTCTTCCTAAATATTAGGACTGTCCTTCATTGGCGTGCACACATCCGTAGGCAGGTCTGCGTAACACTTGCTCATGCAGAGAGGGGGAAAATAAATACCTGTGTGCATTTGGTCAGTAATATTAATAAGATAGCCATAATTAGCAGTCTTCTTTTAATCTAGAATTTTTTCTATATCCCGGGGAAGACATGAAGTAATTTTTTTTTAAAAGATTTTATTTATTTACCTGACAGAGAGAAACACAGCTAGAGAGGGAACATAAGCAGGGGGAGTGAGAGAGGGAGAAGCAGGCTTCCTGCCAAGTAGAAGCCCGATGTGGGGCTCGATCCCGGGTCTCCAGGATCATGACCTGAGCCGAAGGCAGTTGCCTAACCAACTGAGCCACCCAGGCACCCCATAAATTTTGTTTTTACAAGGGAGTTTTTTTTTAAACTTGCCTGTAATGCCCACCCAAGGTGCCTTGTGTGTGTATTCCATAAGAATTCTAATCTATAAGAGATTAATACTGTGTAAGTATAGAGTCGAATAATCAGCTCGTCACTTAGGGTTTTGAGCTGATGAAGGAGAGTTGTCAGTGACTCAAGTAAGAAAAATCCCCAAACTTGCTGGGAGATAAAGATCTAGACCTTCTTGTGAAGATTCTTGGAAAGGCTAATTTAAATCAGGTTTCAAACAAAATGGAAGTTTCTTGGAAACACAACAGAACAAAATATATTTTAAAAGTTCTGAAAAAAAAGTTCTGCTTAACTGATAAGAGGGAACCTTAGGGTTCCAATTCTACTATAAAATATAACACGACAATGGATGGTAATGTCTATGAAAACATGTCTCTTGGAAATCTGTTGATTGGAGAGAGATCTGAAGCTAAGGACGTGGGATGACAAATGAAAGCTATTGTAGCTTTAATTCGCATATGTTTTTTTTGCAATCCCAAAAATGTGGTGGGGTGGGATGGGAAAGAGTTCTCTCTCTCCTCTTAGTACTTGTTTTGGCTTCTGATTTGTTTAGATCGTTTTATCTGAACAAAGTTTTCTGGCATTAGCAACGCAATGGGAGAACTCAAAAGATCCTCTCCCAAGGCCTTCTGTGCTGAGAAGCATTGCCCGGCCCTCTCCCAACTTCTGCAGACTGTGAGCTCAATTCTGGAGCATTCTGTATGGACCCTACTTGATTTAAGTAGAAGATACATGTACTGGTGTTACTCACGACCATTATGTTAAACTCCAAGATGCATGGATACATATAATTGAAAAATAAACCTTGATTTTAAGCTCACTCACTGGCCTCCAAGAGATTAAACTATTACTATAAGCAGTCCGTTGTTTCTTGCATGTATCTTAGATTTTATTTCCTGTCAGTTATTGCAAGAACTACTGAGAAGAATTAGTTTCACCACACAGTAAGTAAATGCTTTAATGCCCTGCTTTATTGTTTACACTAAGCTTTGCAAGCACTTATGCCACAAGAGATAACTGTCAAAATGGTGAAGCAGTAAAATCACATAGCCAGCAGTAGTAGTGGAGAGGTTGTGCTAGGGAACAGCTAGTGAGACTTAGAGCTTACACTTAGTTTGTTAGTTGGTTAGGGAGAGCAGTAATTTATGAAAATGTATCACAAGCACTGAAAAGAAAAAAAAATACAAGAAGAATTTTATACCCTAACTACTGTACAAGCTGTGCTTGTCTCTGCTCTCATGTTTTCTCCCTTTATCTGACTGTATTTGGCTTAAATCAGGTATTGGTGTAAATACCGCTTCGAAGGGGCTTATGAGAGAGACTAGATTATTGGGTATCTTTGAAAAAAAACCTGTGTCTCTTGTCAGCACCCTGTTAATTTTATTTTATTT
>PITA01034365.1:0-11702 GCA_004023965.1 Spilogale gracilis | reverse complement strand
TGGGTGGGGTTTATTCAATGCTGGGGTCTGGTGTAGAGGCGGGGAGGGGAGAGGAGTTGGGGCATAGCCCATGGAGTGTGTTTGGGGGTGAGCGTCCCACAGCGCCGTCACATCACTGCGCCAGGACCCCCCACCCCAGCGTCACAGCCTCCCCCCAGGAGCTGCAGGGGCAAAGAGGGGCAGGCAGGGAGAGCCCCACCCCACACCTCCCCTCCTCTAATTTGGGGGGCACGGTGGGGAAGGCTGGGGACAGGGAGCTAGTTCGAGCTGGGGTGGGGTGGGGGTAGGAACGACCCCTGCGACAGACTTTGCTTTGTGGGAGGCTTGGCGCCTTGGTGTGTGGGTAGGCGGCCCAGGGTGCACCGAGGCGGGGGTCCTGTCCCTGCCCCAGGGTGTGCCGAGGTGGGGGTCCTGTCCCAGCCCTCGCTGTGCCCCGGGGCTGCGCCACATGCTGTGCGGGCTGTTCCCTGGCGTGGCAGCAGGGCGGGACCCTCTGGGTGGGCGCTGGCGAAGTCATCTGGGGGCTGTGGAGGGGTCGGGAGAGGGGGCTTTCCCTCCTTTCTCCCTCCGTTGTCTTTCTTGTCCGTTGAGAACATGGGGCCATGGGGGGCCCTGACAGAAGCTCACCTCCATCTCCAGGGCTTCCCTTCAGGGGGACAGGACCCCACTGGCTTCTCCAGGGTCAGTTTTCTGCCTCTGGGCGCTGGGGACAGAGCCGTGTGGCTCCGTTGTGTCCAGACTGGGGCTGGTCAGCTGGGCAGCGTGCCCGAAGGGAGGACAGCTAAGCTGGTCTCAATGTCTCTGACTCTCAACATACCTCACAGCTCAGTGTTTCACTGCCTCGAAGATGAGTGAGTGGCGGGGGCTTGCTGGCTGCCGAGGGGGCCAGGAAGGGGCCCGGGCCACAGGGCACCCCCTATCCCCGCACCTTTGCCCAGGGAGCCCAGCTGCGACTGTTCACATTACCCAGAGACACCTGCTTTCTGGCCAAGAAAATGGGTTCGTTTTTGGGAATATGTAGTGCAGAGAACAAAGGTCCCATGCTTATTAGCTGCGGGGTTGGCATGAGGCCTCGGGGAGGGGACGGGACGGGGAGGCCAGAGACCGGAGGCCACCTCCCTTTGCCCCTGGGGGCCCCTGGCAGCACAGGGCTTCTGGGCAGGGGGCCAGCGTGGCTCGACTCGGGGCCGGGCACTGCCTGTCCAGTCGTGCGGCTGACGTGGGCCGAGGGGGCTCCGTCCACAATGGTCTGGTCCCACCGAGCCAGGGGATTAGGCAGGTCATCCCACCTGGGGTTGAGGTGCACACATTGGGGGCCCTGCAGTCCTAGGGCCCAGGGGCCCCGGGGGGCCCAGCTTTCTGTCCAGCTTGCTGGGAAGGGGCAGAGGCTGCCCGCGGCTCACCAGCGTGGGGCCAGGGGTCGGGGGTGAGCGTGCCGCGGACCCTGGGGACGCGAACACCACAGAGTGGCCCGTCCTGGGAGCCGGTCAGCACAGCTTGATGGTTTTGAATGGGAACGTGTGGGAGATGGATGGACGTGCCCGCGTCTCCATCCCCTCCCGAGAGCCGAACACAAGGGCGTCGTGTGTCTCCCGCACATCCTCGTGACCCTGAGTTGCCCCGGCATCCCCTGCAGCTTCAGCTGGGAAACCACCATGAGGGGCAGCGGGGAAGCCCTTCCTGCCCTGCCCTGCCCACCGCAGAGGCTCCAGGCCCCTTTCCCTGCCCCAGGGCAGCCTCCCCGATTCTGCGTGCCGAGGGGGACCGCACGGCCGGGGCCGGTGAGCTGGGATGTGGACGACATCTGTCTGAGTGAGCCCCTCACCCCGCGATGGAGATGAAGCCGCGCTGGGGGTGGGAGTCAGGGGGACCAGGAAACTGCCAACCTAGGGGCTCCTGAGTTGTGCCAGGCCAGCTGGGGAGCCAGCTTTGCCTGCAGAGGGCAGCAGCTAAGGGCTGGGGCGCTGGGCGAGCACAAGAGGGTGGGCAGGTCGGGGCCCAGGAAGGGTGCTGACGGTCCGGCTCGGTTCTTCTTCGGCAGCTGTGCAGAAGTGCCCACAGCAGGCGGTGGCCCCCGCACCCGAAGACCGCGGCCCGAGCCCGAGATCCGCTGTGCTGGAGGGAAGGCTGCTGCTGGAGGTGAGCCCCCTGCGCCGCGGCCTCAGGCCTGGCCCCCCGTGCCCCCACCCCGGCGGGCTGGTCGCTGACGATCAAGCAGAAGCGCCGCGGGCTGGAGCTCCAGGGCCGCCGTGCCAGCCGCGGAGGTCAGGCCCGCTGCCCGGGACGGAGAGGGCAGGCATGACCTCGGTCCGCGCACCCGCAGCTGAGGTGGTCGCGCCCTGCGCTGCTGTCGCCCGTCCGCGGGGGAGCCTATGGCCGACTCCGCAGGAATGAGTGCAGAGGGCTACGCGCTGAGCCTCCCAGCACCCGGCACGGGCCCGGCTGGTCCCTTTATTGGTGTGACACGCCGGGCATCAGGGGCCCAGGCCAGCCTTTTCCCAGCGCTGGGCTCTGCGCTGTGCCCTCCCGACCCATCACGGGGCCTGCCTCGCGTGGGCCGGGCAGTGCCGTAGCTCAGTTTCTCCGCGAGCGAGGGCGGCCAGGTGGAGCTCTCTGGGCTGGGTCAGCTCGCTGGGCACCTGCAGCCCGGGCCGGGTTCGCCCTTCTGAGGGGCTGGAGGACGTGGGGGCCCGGTGACCAGCCGCCGAGGTGCCCCGAGGCCACGCTTCCCGCTGCGTGTCCAGCCTAGTGGGGCGGGCAGTTCCGTCCCCCTGGGAAAGCGTCCTTGGCTACACCCGTCTGTGAGGCCGATGCACGAGGGGCAGAAACGGTGGCGTGTTGGAGCCTTTCACACTGATGACGTGGCGATGGCTTGGAGCCCCTCGGCCTCTTTCCTGGGTGCCGGCAGCACCCTCACTCGGGTCCTGTCTGCATCCAGGTCTCTCGCGGCAGCCGGGTGACCCATGGCGGGTGGCCCTCCGGGGAAGCCTGGCTTCTCTCCCGCCAGCCGGGCTGTGCACGGCCCTGTGGCCAGGCTGCCATCCTGGCACCTTCACGGGGAAGATCTCCGTGGTCTGCTGTTCGCTGAGCCCTCTGCGTGGGGAGCTGCACCCCTCCTGGAGGACGGGGGTGGAGGTTGTCCCCAGACTCGCCCTCCCGCCTCTTGCTGCCCACCCTTCGATGCCCTCGATGCCCTCCCTATGTCAGCAGCTTCCCACTGTGTGTGTCGATTCCTGCGTGCAGATGCACCCCCGGGCCCCTCAGCCGAGATGACCTCGCGTTGCCTCGCCCGAAGGGAGGGACAGGGTGTTCTGGTCTGCCGTCTGACAGGTGGACAGGTGGAAAATGTTTGGGCTGACCGGAGGGGCGCCAGACAGGCTTGTGCCTAGAACCTGGGGGCTCCCACCTGCCCACCATGACCCATGACTCCCCGTGGCTCCGCACGACCCCCCTATCTCCTATAGTCCCCATAGGAACGCCCATGATCTCACGGTCCCCCAGGCCCCCCATGGTCCCCAAGGGACCCCCATGACCCCCTAGGATATCCCGCAGCTCCATAGTCTCCCACAGTCCCCACGGGGACCCCCTCACCCCGATGGCCGTCATGACCCCTTATGACCTCCATGATCCCCCATGACCCCCAGCGGTCCCCAAGGGACCCCCACAACCCCACATCCGTTCCACATCCCCCCAGGGCCTTCATCCCTGCTGATGTGATTGTTCTCATGGGATCAAGGACCTTATAAATCACTTCCTTTTTAAAAATCAGAGACGTGAGGAGGCACACGCTTGTGTCTGACCTCCATGGCAGCTCGGTGTGGTGGGTGCCTGGGGACCCCCTTGTGCGGCCCTGCAGGTGTCAGTCCCGTTGAGAGCAGGGCGGGCCTCCAGCAACAAGGGGCTCTGGAAATACTGTGGTTTCCGAAGGGGAAGTATTTCCGTACTAAATATCTGGTTTTTTCAGAAGTGGATCTTAAATATTCGTTTTCCCTCTATGTCAGTGCTGGTAAGCCTGGGGCAGGAGAACATTGTGCCAGCTTGAGTTTCATTCCTGGCGAAAGGTGACTGGCAGCGCTCTTGTTCTGATTCATGTTCAAAATTAAGATGATAAAATTTTAAAGGTGAAATCTTTAAACTGTGTCCCGACCGCACACACGGAAACTTGAGCACACAGCACCCTAATCTCCTGTTGGAGCCCAGGGCACTGTGGTGTCCCCCCCTCCGGCCCCTCTGTGGGTCCAGCTGTCCTGCCCTCCACGCAAGGACCGAGTCTCCCCGGGGACCTCAGCCCGTGGGGGGACCCTGAGGTCCCTGCACAGCTGCAGCCCGGGAAGGGGCCCGGCCGGCGCCCAGGGGGCACAGCGGCTCTCAGGGTGGTGCCTAGCCCGAGACCTACCACTGGCCCGGGGGTGCATGTCGGGGGTGACCCTCTGGCCGGGACCCGAGGCTGCTTCTCCAGCACAGGGGGCCCCCCGCTGGGCCCCCACCCCCCCCCCGCCTCCACCCTGGAGACTGAAGTCCCCTTCCGCCACCCCTGTAGGCACAGACGTTTCCGGAAGCTCCGTTGGATTGGAAGCAGGCTAGGTCGTATGGTGAGGGCTCGCCTCGCTGCCTTCGTAGTGTGGGTTCTCAAACTTCAGAATTAGAGACTCTTTTTGAAGTTTAAAAGTATTTCCTAACAGCAAAATAAACAACTCACGCCACGATGACAAGAAAACCCAGCTTTTATTTCCGATCTCCAGTCAAAGACAAACTGGAAAAAATGAGAGGTTCACGGCAGGCATCATAAATTCTTCAGAATTTAGAGCTGGTACTCAAAAGTCTGCTATTTTAAGATGAAAAAAAACAAGATTTGGAGCTCTGGGGGTCCAGGGTCCACCGGGCTTGGGGCAGGGCCTGGTGTTTCCTTGTCCGTGTTGGTCTCGTGGGCTCGTGGCCCCTGCAGAGGCCAGGAAGGATGGCCGGAGGGGCGCTCGGCGCACACCAGAGGCGCGGGGCAGGGGTGCCGGGAGCTGAGGGGCGGGACAGGCAGGTTCTGGGCACATACGTATTAGGCCACACATAGCGGTGTCCCGAGTTTGTGCGCCTGCTTCTCGGCGGGCTGTGAGGCTCAGGGAGGACGTGGCGGCGTGCCGGCGGGAGCTGTGGACAGCGGGCCGCCAACGCTGGCTGGGGCCCCGTGTACGTGGGCACATTTTCTAACACTTACTTTAGGTTCATGCACGCTTGCTTGTTCTTACTGGGTCATAACGATGGCACCCAGTCCCACCGTGCCCGGTTCTCCCCGGGCTTGCCCACAAGCAGCACCCGCCAGGACAGCGCGCTCGGGACGCGGGCCGGCCTCCTCCGCGGTGGCGTTCGTCGCTCTGTGCTGTGCTGTCCCCTGGCCGCGGACGGATGTGCTGCCCCGGGATTTGACGTCTGTGAATGGGCTGACAGATGCAGGGCTCTCTGTGGACGTCGGTTCGGGTAACAAGCCACAGGTGAGGTTGCTGGGCTTCGGGGTGCGTGTGGACGGGGTGTCTACACCCTCACGATGGCATCTCCCCGTGAGCTTTACTGGCCACCGAGAGACGCCCTGTACGCAGGCCGTGTGGGCATCTGCCCACTGAAAACATCAGGCCCTTTCCGTATTCTGGGCACACGGCTCTGGCTGCGTCAGTGACCCGAAGTCACTCCTTGTAGTCGGCCTCGTCTTTTCATTATCGTGACGGCATCTCGCAGAGAATGAGCGTGCCTAATGCTGACAAAGCCCAGTGTACGGTGCCACATCTGAGAACCCTCTGCCTGATCTGGCTCGAAGAGATTCCTATTTGATGTCAGCCGCCAACAGCGAATGGCTTCCTGTGTGACGTTCAGGCCGTGGGTCGTCGTTGGCTAGCTCTGCCTCGCGGCGTGAGGTCTGGGCTGAGCTTGGGCTGAGATACGCCCGTTTTGCATATTCGTACCTCGTGTTCGCCCTCGTTTTCTGAGCCTGTTTTGGACTCTGTCCTGCCGTCGATGGTGTGCATGGCCTTCCACACGTGGGCACAGCCCTCCGTGGTCACGGCAGCTCCAGAGTGCGACTGGAAATCGGGTTAGTGTGACTCTTCCCATGTGTGCGCTTTTCCAGAAATCGTTCTGGCTTTTCTAGGGTTCATTGTCTTTCCATATAAATTTTAGAGTTACCTCGTTGCTATCCACCCAACTTTGCTGGGACTTGGAGCCGCGTTGTGTTGCCTGAGTAGGTCAGCTTGGGAGGGACCGACACCGGCCCTGCCGAGCCCGACTGCACGGGCGCCCGCCGCTCTCCCGCCGCTCCCCTGCACGTCGCTGAGGGTGATGCGGACCTCCTGCACGCACCGTTACATCTGTCCCAGTGTTTTCTGTTGCTATTACAACCAGAGCTTTTCTTAATTTCAGTTTTCCTTGCTATATAGAAACACTATATTCCCCATTATATGGAAATCCGGGAGTGTCTAGAAATAGAGTACCACGGAAATGACTTCTTCTCTAGGTCGACTTTGTAGCTGGGAGCTCACTGAATTCATTAGTAATTCTTGCAGCTTTTTTTTTTTCGGGTAGATTCTGTGGGGATTTTTTTTTCAAAGATTTTATTTATTTATCGGACAGAGAGAGACCACAAGTAGGCAGGGAGGCAGGCAGAGAGAGGAGGAAGCAGGCTCCCTGCTGAGCAGAGAGCCTGAGGTGGGACTCGATCCCAGGACCCTGAGACCATGACCTGAGCCGGAGGCAGAGGCTTTAACCCACTGAGCCACCCAGGCGCCCTCTGTGGGAACTTTTAGCACAGATTTTCACGTTATCTGAAAATAGAGCTTGAGGCCACTTGTTAGTGTGCACACCTCACTTCTCGCCGTGTCGCCCTTCCGGCCCCGCACAGAGGAGGACGGGCAGCCGCGGGGCCGGCCCCGGGGCGCGAGGGAAGCCACGTGTCAGCTTACATCTCTTCTCCAGGTTTGCTTGGTTCTGTTTGTGGTAGGTGACTTGTATCAGGGTAAGAAATCTCCCCCCAGGCCCTATCTTCAGAGAGTTCTTGTAGCAAGTGGATGTTAAGTTGTGTCGAGTGCTTGTGTGTGCCTATCGATGGACGAGCTGGCTTTCCCTCCCGTCTGTAAAGATCACGAATTACATGGGTGCATTCTGAAATGCTGGCCCAGACCTGCCAGCTTCGGGTAGATGTTGTTCCTGTGTCGCTAGTCAAGTCTGGTCATGTTTTGTGGGGACTTCTGCGTCTGTGCTCTTGAGAACTACTTTTGCGGCTTTGTTGTAGAGCCCTTGTTTAGGGAGGGTGCTGCTGCCAGCTTCATGAAGTTTCTGGAGGCGCTTCCTTCTCTTCTCTTAATTTCTCCTGGAAGGTTTGTCCGAATTCATCAGTTCATTGGTGACTATTGGGAGTTTTCTTTGTTAGGCTTTTGGGGGGAAGTGGAGACGGAGGGAGCAGCGTGCTTGTGTGATGGGGAGGGGCGGAGGGCGAGGGAGGGTCTCAAGCAGACTCCCCACTGAGTGTGGAGCCCAACCCGGGCTTGACCCATGGCCCTGAGATCCGGACCTGAGCCAAAGTCAAGACTCAGATGCTCAACCAACTGCGCCACCCAGGTGCCCCTCTTTGTTAGAAGATTTTAGACAATGGATTCAGTTTCTTTGGTCAACGTCGGACTATTGGGTCATCTGTTCTCGTGTGAATTTTTGTAGCTTGCATCTTTGCGGGAGTTGGTTCATTTCCTCTACTTTATTGAATTTGTGGGTACAGAATTGTTCACGGTTTTCCCATGTTGTCCTTTAATGTCTGTAGGTTCTGTAGCTATGTCTTCTCCAAATCCACTAGTACTTTGTGACTTTTATTTTCTTAGTCAATTAGGCCGCAGGTTTACTCATTTTATGAATTCTTTCAAAGACACAGCTATTGGTTTCAGTGACTGTTGCTCTGGACAGGATATTTGCCTTCCTCGCCTGCCCAGTTAATAGGATTTAAATTCCTGTTAGACTGGAAACCGTGTGAAGGGTTAGGAGGTGAGGCCTTTGGGAGGTGCTGACGTCATGAGGGTGCAGCCCATGAATAGGATTCACATCTCATAACGGGGACCCCAGGGAGCTCGCCCTGCCCTGGGGGTCACAGTGAGCCGGGAAGTAGGCCCCGCTTGACCCCTGTCGCTGGGCGAGGCGTCCTCAAGTTGGTCGACGGCATCCTTGTTGATTTTCTGTCTGGTCTCAACCTGAGAGACAGTGTTAACATCGAGCGTAATTGTGGATGTTTGTATTTTTCCTTTCAGTTCGATCAGTTTTTGCCTTATGCGTTTAGAAGGCCTGTTGCAGGGCGCATACTCATTTCGGGTTATTATGCTTTCCCGCTGAGTTGACCCTTCTGTCATTGCCATTGTGTCAAATACCTCTTTATTCGTGGTAATTTTCCTTGTTCTGGAGTCTGTTGTGTCTAATATTAATCTCGGCACTCAAGTTTTCTTTGATGACTATTTGCTCGGCATGTCTTGTTCCATCGTTTTACTTTTGATTCATTCATAGTAAATACACGTAAAGTGTGTGCTTTTCAGCCACTAGGTCTGTGGTCATTTGTTACGGCAACGAGAGGAACTAATTCAGACTGAGCCCCGGACGTGCTCCCATGTGCCGGGGCCGAGCCTCACACCCTCGGGGGCGGTGCTCATCCTCCGTCCTGTTGGAGGCAGCCTGGGGGCGGTGGGCTCAGGCAGCAGGACCTCTCCCGGAGAGCGCACTGCCCGTGCCAGCTGGGCTCCCCATCCGGGCACCACCAGGCCTCGCCCAGAGCAACTGCCCTGCCTTTCTGGGCATGTTCCACACCCCCTGGACCGAACAAGGGCCGGGTCGGCTCGCACACACCGCTCCCTCCAGGGGCCCCCCTCCTGGTCCTCTGGCAAGAACTCCCCGTTTCTCTTGGGGCTTGGCCGCCACTGGGCTGTGGTGGTCTCACATGAGCACACGGTCAGGGTGGAGAGGCCAGAGGAGACAGGGGACCGAGGACCGCGGCCCTGCTCTTCCCAAGGGCCAGCTTTCCTGCAGGCACCCGCACGCACACACGCCTGCTCACCTGCCTTTGGAGCCTGACGATTAGCAGAGAGAGGTTACGGGGTGGGGGCTTCGGCCTCTACACGCCTTGCCTCTAGCCCCCGAGGACAGCAGTGGCGTGGGCAGTACGTGGCACTGATGGCAGGTCAGGCTCATGTCGTTGGAGTGTGGCTCCAACCGTGGAAAAGGACTCGTCCCGGCAGTGGGGGCCAGGCGTCGGAAACCTTGTCGCTGGGCCAAAAGCACGGTGTGGGCCGGTGGATGCCTTCGGGGGGCTCTGGGCGAGCATGTCCTATGCCCCCCGTGTCTGCTGACAGTTGGTCTTCCCTGTGTTTCTGCATCCCTCTTAGGAGGACATCAGTCATACGGATTTGGGGCCACCCTAATGCAGAGTGACCTCACGCTCATTTCATCACAGCTGCGAAGGTTCTCTCCCGAACACGGTCACTGTCACAGGTCCCCACGTGTGCACAAACTTGAGGCCACCATTCAGCCCCTGCAAGTGTCCATGTAGTGGGGGAGCCTCAGGCTAGAACGCAGTTTGGGGCAGAAACTCTGGCTATCTCACCCCCAAGATCTCGGCCCTGGACTGCCCCTGAAGCCGGAGCTCAGCACCGGGGGGCTCACCTGGTCCTCGGCAGCCTTAACAGGCAAATGCTGTCATTGTGACCATCTTACAGATGGGGAAATGGAGGCCCAGAGAGGTTCTCTTGTCTGCTGCCGCATACTAGCCGGGACCGAGCTGGAACTGCTCCCCCCCGCCTCCCCCTGTGGGACTCCCTCCAAGCCAGCGTCCAGGCGGCCCTGTGGGGCTGCCGTCGGAGAGGGGCCTGCCTCACTGCACACGCACAGCATTTCCGGGGCTGGTCTCCAGCCTCAAAGCCGTTGGGGATGGTTGCACAGGCCGGCGCACATCAGACTCAGGCGCACGGTCACAGACGCCTTCGTTCCCGCTAGCCAGCCTGAAGGTGGTGGGCGGGGCTGTGGCTGGGGAGACCGGGTGCCTGAAGGACATTGGCTCTTGGGGTGAAACCAGCATCACAGAGGATTTCCCCCAAGAGTTTCACGGAGACGATAAGTCGGCGCCCCGTCAGAAACCAGAGGGCAAAGGACCCCAGGGATCGGAGGCTTCAGAGGGAAGGGCCCCCCAGGACAGAGCGAGGGTCAGGGTGCACTGCGGGGCTTCTCAGGCTCAGCAGCCCTCACGGGAGCTCGGAGTGCGGACAGGGGTCCTGCTGGAGCCCAGGTGGAGGGGCACAGGGTGGCCTGAGGGCGCTGGGGGCGGCGAGGCGTAGACGGCGCGTGGGGAGCGAGTGGGGGTCTCCAGCAGACCAGCATCACTGGGGGATTTAAAAGGAAAAGCTGTGCATCAGGGAGTCAGTGGCTCCTTCATGATTTTACGAAGTCCTTGGGAACTACTATGGAAATCATTTGGGACAGCAGTGAGCAGGCATGGGCCCCTGGGGCTCTGTCCGCAGCCATGACTGCAAGTTAGAGGGGCGCCCCAGATCCAAGAGAGCCTCTGAGCGGGCGCCGCGCCCTGCGACCCTGCGGTTGGGGTCTGGGGGCATGGCCAGCGTGGGCGGTGGTGCCATAGGCCAGGAAGGGCCCAGCGCCCTGCAGAGCCTGATGGCCCAGAAGGACCCAAAGGTGCCCATGTCGGGGTCTGTGCCCACCAGAGCTCGCTACTCCGTCGTGGGTGCGGGGCCTCCTGGTGGCTGTCCCCACCCGCCCCCCACTCCAGCACACCGGAGGGTCGCAAACCCTTGCCGGGAGGGAAGGCAGCTCTCTGAACAAGGGGGACAGCCCCGCCGTGCCGCCAGGCACCTCCGCACAGCGTCACTGAAATGGAAAGACGTGCCACAACGGGAAGAATCGGAGGTTTGGGGAAGAGCTCTAGAGTTAAAAGCATGAGCGCACACGTAAGAACCACGGAAAGACCCAGAGTTGACGCTGAGCGGTCACTTGAGCTCCTCCAAGAGGGAAAGGAAGCTACGTGGGGAACATAGGCCCCGAGAGGCCTGCACACTCCAGTTCCAGAAAGATCGGGGCGGAAACTGTCCAGGAGGGTTTCCCAGAACCGAGGGCTGGGCTTCCGGCCCGAGGTCCTCCTGCGTGGCCCGCACAGTGGGTGGAAAGGTCCAGAGTGTTCGCCTTTCGGAATTCCACCCCACCACCCCATCCTCCTCCACGGTGGCAATGAGGGAAGCCCATGTGCTCCCAGAGGGAAGGAGCAGGTTTCAGGAGAAGCCCCAAGCCCCAAGTCTGGGCCTCACCCCTACGGCTGGAGGCTGGAAGGCCGTGGAAAGTGACTGTGGATGAGGGAGGAAGGTGATCTCTCCCCCGGGGCCCACACACCTGCCCGGCCAGAGGGTGAGGTGGAGAAGAGCAGGGGTGGGGCCGGGCACCCGAGACCCCAGGAGCAGGGGAAGTGGGGTTCTCCACACACCCACATTCTGGGTACCTGCGTCAGGGCCCACCTGTGGCCCCACAGGTGCCGTGCACAGACTCGCCCCAGCTGTACCCAGCCATGTGAGGATGGAGGCCAGCTGCTGCCCTCTGAACATGTCTGAAACCTGGGGCAGCCTGAGAGCCGCGAGAGCCGGGCCGCTTCTGCCAGGCTCTGATCCTCGCTCACCGGGCTTTCCCCCCTCGTCCCA
>PITA01034364.1:0-11706 GCA_004023965.1 Spilogale gracilis | reverse complement strand
AAATAGAGCTGAATAAAGAAAGGCACTCTTTTCCTGTCCTCATACAATGCTGTGAGATAGGAGTCCATCTAGTGAAATATCAGGAAATACTTGGTGGAACAAACCAAGAGAAGCCAGGGTAAGTGAGAGGGACTAGGATAAGGTCCAGTGCACTAGAGCCCCTGATTCTGGGTGCCCATGACTTGGTCAAAAAACAGTAAATTTCCCTTTTGGGCCTAAGCAAGTTCAAATGTTGTTTCTGTTTAATATGAATTCGCAACCAAAGAGTGCTAAGCAGTGTGACTGTTGACTAGTGGGCACAGTAGAACATTGAAGTAAGGATGTTCACAGGCAACTGGATGGATACAAGGTTCAAAAACCCAATCTTGGATAGAAATATAGGTTTAAAAGTCATTAGCCTACAAAACGTAACTAAATTCATGAGAGTAAATAAGATCATCTGGAGAAAAGATACAAAATGAAAAGCCAGGGGAGTGTCATATCACGGAAGCCAAAAGAAAGAAATACTTTTAAAGCTCTGGTTGGTAGTTAAGATACTGAAGAGAAATCAAGTAAGAATAAGACTGAAAAGTATCCTCTGGATTTGCCCAGAGAAGACCCCCAGGCCCTTGAGTAGAAGTAGTCGCAGAGACATATAAGCAATGTTGACACTCTCTTTAGGACTGAAATACTCAACATCCCATTGCTGAGAGCTTGGAAATGGAAGCTGACAAGCCTTGGGAGTGAGTTAAATTCTACTCTGTCCCCCAATATTTAGGAACCCCAAGAAGAACCTCCAAGTAGTATTTTTCAAGGGCACCCTGGACCAGTCTCTGGAGACTTGACCTAAAATTCCAGCAGTGCTTTGGAGAACCTAATACAAAATTTGTATGGAGGACGGTAGTCCAAAGGTACCAACTTGGAGTGATAAATTAATAAGGCCTGGGAATGTAATGTACAAATGATTACTATAAGCTAACAATACTGGATTTTATATTTGAAGGTCATGAAATGAATAAATCTTAAAGTTGTCATCACAAGAAAAAACACTGTAACTCTATGTGGGGATGGAAGTTAAGTAAGATTAGTGTGGTGATCATTTCTCAACATACACATACATATATCAAATCATATGGTGTATATCTGAAGCTACTATAATGTTATATGTCAATTATATTAAACACACACACACACGCACAATCTGTGAAGTGAGGCAGGGTCTGCTCCCACCTGGCCCTAGTTAGTGCCATAAATCTGTGGAATCAAGAATGGCTCTAAAGGCCACAGCAGAGTCACGTAAGAGCCACGAAGAACCAAAAAACGACCCAGGGATCTGCCTGGGAAAGTGGGGAGGGCAGGTGAGCATTGTGCCATGAGGGACAGGGCTGACATCCGGGTCCCTCTCCGTGGCCAGGTTCAGGCTGCTCCCCCTCCCCCCGCCCCCACACTCAGGTGCCTGGACCCATCCGTGGCAAAGAGAAGAGCCGTAATAGATAACAATAACTCACACGAAATGAAAGTGAATTGCACAAAGCAAGGCAACTTGCTTCTACTCAAAAAGTCTTAAAAAAGAAAAAAAAAAAGAAATTGAAGAAAAGAAAAAAGAAGAGTGGCGCTTGGGTGGCTCCGTCGTGTTAAGCGTCTGCCTTCAGCTCAGGTTATCTCAGGGTCCTGGGATGCAGCCCCTGCGACCGCTCCCTGCTCAGCAAGGAGTCTGCTTCTCCCTCTGCCACTCCCTTTGCTTGTGCTCTCTCTCAAATAAATTTTAAGAATTCTTTTTTAAATATTCTTTAAAAAATAAATCAGTGCCTTATTCTAAACAGTTGAAAAAATAATTTGCCTTTTTACTTCAGTTTCTGGAGGAAAAAAGTACAAAACTTTGGAAAGTCTTCTTTCCCCTTCTCTTATTCTTCTGCCCCACAGCGTCTTAAACTCAACCTGCTTTTTTATCTCTCCTATTCCTTCACCCTGTCTATTTTTCTTCTTGCCAGTGGCCCACTAAAACCTTTCCAATATACCTCGCGGCACCCTGGTGAGTTCCCTGAGTCTGTGGGTGGTTATATGTGATTTAGGGGAGAGACACTTTGCTTGTGTCCCCTAACCTTCCTCAGAGAACCATGACAGTACCTGTCCTTCCCTTCCTGTCATCCTAAATATATTACTTTGACAGACTGTCCTGTATTTCAAAATCAACTTCTCCCTACTTTGGGGGTGATACCATATCATCCTTATGAAACAAAGTGACAGCAGATTGTACGTTTTTGGGGTTTTGGTTTTATTTGTCAGAGAGAAAGAGAGAGGCAGAGGGAGAAGCAGGCTCCCCACCGAGTGAGGAGCCCCATGCAAGACTTGCTCCCAGGACCCCAAGATCATGACTTGAGCTAAAGGCAGATGCTTAACCGACTGAGCCACCTAGGCATCCTGATGGTAGACTTAAAAAAAAAAAAATACTTGGACAAAAAAAATGTTTGCAACCTTATTTCAGCCCTCAAAACTGTCTTTAAGTTTCACAAATCCACTAAGCCTGGAGTCTGAGAATCATTCTGTTAAGACAATATACACACCCGAAACTAATATGATGCTATATGTCAATCATGCTTCAATTAGGAAATTTATTTTAAAAAAAAATATGCAGAGAAAGGACACAAAACAGGAAGGAAGCATTTGGGACTGTGGGTCTGGAGAAAGTTGATTGCTATCACTGTTGGACAAAGAATATGAGGAGAGGTTAAAAGAACGGCAAGGAGCAAGGGGGATTAGAAATGTCCCAGGCAATATACGAGGTTTCTTTGTCTGGATTTGCACACAGGATCCTAAGATCCTAAGTACGTGTTATCACCTTGATGTCACTGGTGATGAAACAGGTTCAGGGAGCCTGAGGAAGTTGCTCAAGACTATTGAGCAGGGAGGTGGACCCAGCTGGCAGT
Source organism: Spilogale gracilis (assembly GCA_004023965.1). Classification (NCBI taxonomy): domain Eukaryota; kingdom Metazoa; phylum Chordata; class Mammalia; order Carnivora; family Mephitidae; genus Spilogale; species Spilogale gracilis. The sequence goes on along the minus strand of PITA01034364.1, from coordinate 8,800 downwards.
GATGTGGGGCCCCCACAGCCTCGGGAGCAAGACAGATGTCCTGATTAGCAGCTGGGTTTTAGTGAAGTGGAGTTGATTGTTAGGTCCACAGCATATAGGATACCCAAACAAAAAGGGAGGGGAAAGCCTGCCCTATCTATCCTGTAAGGACAAACAAGGACATTCTTCTGAGATCAAAAGCAGTTGGAGAGCCTCAGATATGGAGTCAAACATTGAGGGGATTATTACCCTTAACTGACTAAATCACCCACCCTGGGCGCAGCCCCACGAATCCAAACAGAGGATTATATGAAAATTTAATTCACTGTCCACCCAGTACCTCTGCTGTGCTAACCAACCTCAGAACTTCGCCTGAAGTTATCGAAAACTTTTTTTTCCTTCTTCCCTCCCTCCTCCCTCCCTCCTTTCCTCCCTTCCTCCCCTCCTTCCCTTTTTCTCTCCCTCCCTCCCCTCCTTCCCTCCTTCCTTCCCTCCCTTCCCTCCTTCTTCCTTCCTTCCTTCCTTCCTTCCTTCCTTCCTTCCTTCCTTCCTTCCTTCCATCCTTCCTTTCTAACTGAGCTAACTCTACACCTGCAATCTGACAGTATAATTAACACTAGCCTGGGGAGAGAAATTTTTCTGTGTGAAAAACTGCGTATTGCAGACAGATAGTTTTAGATCTTCTTACAGAGCTGAGGAAGAGTCTGTACAGTGAGCATGAAGTCAAGAGAAGTCAAAGAACAAAGGGAAAGGAACGCTAATGAATTCCCAGATGTGTTGGAAACCTGTTAAGTCCTGGGTTTGACACTAGATGTGGAGTTAAGTGATTTTTAATTTTTTTAATTGTAATTTTAAATTGAATACAATCCAAGAATGCTGTCTGTCATTTTACAAAACCTTACTAATGGTTACGCACAAGGGACATATTAACCCTTACCGAAAGGATTCCCTTAGGAATCCATCTTCCAAGAGTTTGGGACAAAGGTGATCGTCCGTGCAATTAAGCACCTATTTTCCTGCATGTTGCCCAAACTGAGCTTTGGAGGAGGACAGCTTTGTCAGGAGGTCCATACAGCACGCTGCAGCAGGTGACATTATAGGTTTGGGAGGGTAGAAAGGAAGTTTCTCTAGCCTAATAACCATGTTTAAAAGACAAGGAAATAGGGATACAGCCACTCTAGGGTAAAATATGAGGACTGGGGATCTCAATCCAAGACCCACTCTGTCTCATCACTGGAGAGTTCTGTGATTCGACGGCCCCCTGGAGACAATTTTCTCAATCCATCATCTTGTAGCCTGCCCTGTCAGGTTTGGTAATAATAAAATGCTGTCCTTCATAAATCAGCAACTTCTTAATTGAAGGTAGAGGCATTTTCCCCCAAATAATCATCTAGGAGAACAAGAAAGAGTTAGAAAGTATTCCCTGAACTAATATTGTGATATCTTTCTGAATTTATATGTAAATCAGTATACCAGCTATTAATCACAAAATGAGATTGAATATAGGAAAGTGCTTGGTCAATTATTCAGAACTCCTTTAATGTGATCTATTGTTATTATCGTTATTATCACTACTTCTACCATTACCGTATTTGAACTTGATGTTGAGATATATAACAAAATAAACCCTAATTCAGACTAACTGAGAGAGAACAGGCTAAATCATATACTGTTATTAAAATGTAGTGCTATTACCATGAAGTCCATGGTCTCCCTTAAGCTGCTGCCAACAGAATGCAACCAGATACAGCTTTTGTTTCTTCTTCTTCAAGATAAAAAAACATCTGTAGTTGACGCTACACATTTACATCCTATAATTAATATGCTAGATTCCTTAAAAAGAATTTATCCTGTTAATTATTGTAAACATGTCTATATATTAAAACCTCATTAATCCAGGCTTCCAGTAACTCAGAGTTTAAACTAATTTTCCTTATACCAAAATGAAATACACATTTCTTCCCAGATAATGTAAAGGTATATTTCAATAAGGCACAAGCTGAATTAATAAAATTTAAGTATATCTTCTCTGGAAAAGATTTTATTTGAAAGGCTTACAAAATCCTACATTGCTGCCATCTGGTGGCCAAATCTGGTTCCCTGCTATAATTTTAAAATGAAATCTACATAGATATGTAACAAATTGAACTCTACCAATATGTGTATTTTGTTGCAACCTTAAATGTATTGCCGTAAAGTAAATGTGAGTAGAGAATTTATTAATGCAAATTTATATTGATAACATGTCCAAGGAAATTCTTCACTTGAGCATGTTCTAGAGTGGATTATAATTACTGTATAGAGTAAGTTCCCTGACTATGAATACAACCCCAAAACAATGAGGAATGGTCTTTGCTAAGGCCACATCAGGCTATTTTGTTAGTATAATATGGAGTTTAAAAATTCATGGGTTTTTCAATTCTGTTGCTGTAGATCCAGGCCACACAAGGTACTTCTTATTAACTAAGTGAATTTTGGTGAATAACTCAGCTGCTCTATATTCTCAATACCTTATTTCCTCATTTGAAAAATGGAGATAATCATACTTACCTCTCAGCTTTGTTGTGAGGATTAACTGTGAATGCATATAAAGTATCTGACACATAGTAAGCATATGTTTAATGGTAGAAGTTACTATTATTTCTGTCCTAGCAACATATATTAGACTCAAGGAGAATGCATAGTTCGTATTTGCAACGTGAGCCTGAATTTTCAGTCAGCTTCTACCTAAAGTGCAAATCAATCATCCGCTTTCTACCCTTCCCATGGAAATATTTAGGAAGAGTTTCTTTGCAACTACTCCTCTTTCTAGGAGCTTTGCTTCTTGAAAGGCAAAATATTTCTTGGTGTTTGCAAAACAGCTAAGAATACAAGGAAGTCACACTCAAACGTGGGGGAAATGGAAAATGTTCACTGAATTAACAGACACCTTGAAATGACTTCCTCATAGGGCAAAGTTCTCAGCCCGAGGATATTCCTCCCTGTGACCCAGTAAGAGGGAAATTCTAATTCTGATCATTTCCCACCTGTCTGGGCATTCCAAAACAGAAGTGGGTGTCATCTGGACAGCCAGTCGCTACCCCCTGCTGTGCCTTAATGAGGTAATTTGCTACCCAGGTGCTAGCACTGACTCACCAAGAGTTGTTTCATACACTCTGGTTTCCCAAAGGATTTGACTCAGATGTTTAGCCTTAAGTTGTTATGTCTGTATTAGTATGCTTTGTGGCAGAAAAACAGCATGAGAGGTTTTATCTTCTGGATGTGGCATGCTGCACTGACCGCAGAGCCATATACTCAGGACAGCCTGGCCAGATTTAAGCCTCCAAACCCGCAAGCCAGTAACACTCACAAAGTGTCAGAATGTGCTTGCATGCATCACTATGCGAGATGATAAAGATTAGTGGAAAATGGGCCAATATGGACATAAGCTCCATTTTTAAGAAACCTAATGACTAGCTGGGAAAGTCCCAACAGCAACAAGAGAAATACTAAGTAATTGCATTAATATAACACAGACATTATATAATTGCATTAGTATAACCATGTACATGGTTCTTTGCAACATGAGAAGGGAGAAATCAGAGCACACTGACATGATTCTAATCTTTACACTCCCAGTAAACATGATTATCAGGCACTCAGTACACTTCTGTCTGCCATGTGGCTAGCTCATCACTAGTCTACCTTTGGCCCTCCCCAAAGAGCTTAATATCTAAATTACTTATAGAATCTTTTCTTGGTCACCAATTACTATGTACATGGAGCCTCGGAAACAATCCAGTGTAACGTTCTTGTTCTAGGGGCATATAAACAGAAATTGGTTTATAAATTTCAGTTAATAAGCTTGAAAACAAACTAGAGAGGGATTAATGTACAATTCAAGTTTGTCATAATCAACTCCTAGATGCGAGAGTCTAGACAGGCAATAATAAAGATTAACAATCTTATCAGGATTACGAGGCAGCAAATTATTTGAAAAGATATCTTTGATTTATTATAGTCATCAAAGGAATTATTCCAGAGCGATAGAAAATGATGTGAGTCACATTCCAGAAGAGACGGAGTCAACTGTTAATCACTAAAATGATTTGTATCTTGGTATCTCAAAAAGTATTTGAAAACACAACAAAGAAATTAATTTTGTCTATCTCAGAAAGAAGGATACGTAGCCAAGTTATCAGTATACATTTGTAAGAGCCTGAACTACATCAGACCACATCATGTCTTTTGACATAATCAAATGAGTATACAGGAGTATCAGAGGAATGATAATCTATTTACACCTTACCAAAGCACTCAACATTGTTTTGTGATTAAATCCATGAAAAGTCTGTAGATATCTGGATAAGGGAGCTCAAGGTGACATAGTAACTAATTAATTGGTTTCTTGAAGGGCTTAGATAAATAACAGTACTGTCGCCTATTACCTCTTTTCTTAAATTCCAAATGGCAGCACAGATTTTTGATGCATTCCATTTTCGTAATTTAAAAGATGTGTCTCAGAGCACTTAAACACTGAAAGCATGTGATGCAGAAAAGAGCAGATGTTGTAGGGAAATCGAGGGATTGGGGGGAAGAGGGACTCTGGCAGCCTCTGAGCGTGATACAGAGACTATCTTGGTTGACCATCTTGCCACAACCTGTGGGACACTGTTAAGTTGTAAAACTACTTGAAGTCTGTTCCTTCAGATTATCAGGACCATATTTTCCCCTTTGGTTCCCTAAGCATGATAACGTAAGTTCCATTAGGACAGACATTTTGCATGTTTTGTCAACTGCTCTATCCCGAGCCTTTGAAAGAGTGCTTGAGGATCAGTACACTCACTGAAATAATCTATCTGCTGCATACAAGGTAAATACTCCTAAACCAATAGCTTCTCTCTGCAGCAATAATAGCATTTACAAATACAAATGGAAAAAATACTCCACTCACGGAAGTGACAAAAACTATAAAGCAATAAGAAGATAAGCAGAGCACATATAAGAACATTGCAAATATTGCCAAAAGACATAGAACAAAATAGTAACAAATGCAAAGATGTATTATCTTTGGATGGGAAGACAATGAATTAAAAACGTCAATTCTCCCAAAAGAAATAATGTAAATAAACATAATTCTAATTAACATCACAAAAGAATCTCTTATTCCACTAGGATTATCTTTAATTTCATGTGGAAGTATAAATATTCAGAACAACCAAGAAAACTATTTTAAAATATAATGGGAGATATACTATAAAACCACTATAATAAAAGTCGGTATGGTATTGACATGAAAACAGACTAAAAATGATAAATCAATGAAATAAAATAGACAACCCAGAAATAGATCCTAATGTATATGAGGCAAAGGGTACATTACTTTCATGAATAATGAACTGACTACTTTAAAAAGAATAATGGCATAGCCAGTGCTCCATAAGAAGAAAATAAAGTTAGGTTGGCCTGTATTTACACTATACACAAAACAAACTCCAGCTTAGACAAGAGTTAACTGGATAAATAAATAAAATGAAATAAGATAAATAAAAATGTTAGAAGAAAATGTAAGACACTACATATATACCCTAGGTGTAGAAGTGAGAAAACCCAAAACCTAAAAGAAAGAAAAGGAAGGAAGGGAGGGGAAAAAGGGAGGGAGGGAAGAAGGGAGGGAGAGAAAGAAGAAATGGTATACTTTTGCACATATGAGTGTGTCTATATTTATAGTTTGTTTATGACTATAGAACATTGAGCAAAACACATTTGTAAGGGGTAGCTTCTTCCTGATTCGGAGAGGAGGAAAGGAAAGGAGCAAGAGGAGACGAAGAAAGAAGAGGAAAAAAATCATAGCCCTAAAAACATTATGCTATCCCATTTAAGCATTTATATAAAATTATATATATGCACACAAATATATGCGTGCATGCGCACATACACATAAACAAAGGTTTTAAATTTAGAAATTTGAGAGAGAAAGGAAGAGAGAAAGACAAAAGAATGGAGGGATGGAGGAGAGAGGGAGAGACAGAGACAGAAGAATCTGGCATTAGCAATCATGGTACAAGTACATCACATCAGCTACCGGCTTGGTTTGTTAGCGACTTTGACAGTTTTCAACAACAGCAGATATGTAAACCTCAGTCCAAAATGTGAGGGTATTCTTAGTTTTTCTAATTTTTCTTTTCTTCTTCTTACCGTTCACACATCTGCCCTTTCGAAAATAGAAACAACCTATTACCTATGTCCATCTACATGGCTCAGAATTTTGCCTGGCTACATGCAAACCTTTTAAGCTGATATGTCTGTCCTACACACTGTTTCTCTAAGCATTTTGTGGCATGTATGAGGTCTCAGAAAATCTATTAGAGGCTTCTCCTAAAAGCAAAACTGTCCAATTCCAAGAAAAGCTTGCTGTTGCAAAATAAGAGCTTCCAGGTCTTCTAAGTTATAAAACACTAGAGACTCCATTTCCAACACAGAAGAAACAATTTCTGAAACACCTTAATAAATCTCAGTAATTGTTAGAACACCATGAAGTCAAGCAGAAAACAAAGAAGGATATCAATTTCTCAAAAGATCAAGGTCAATAGAATTGGTTTCAGCAAGCATTCAGCAATTTATACTCAGATCAAACTTGTCACCAAATATCTTGGGAAAGTAATTACAATGGACATACTTTGAGACTATGGGTTAGCATAAGGTGTCACCAAGGAATTAAGAGTGATGACAATATTATAGGTTTAGAGGACAATGGATGGGGAGTACAAATACCAGGGAAAGAGGTTTTAATACAGACATCAAGTCTGCAGAGTAAAATTAATATAAAACTTGAAATGAAGTTAGTATCATTCAAATAATCTATATCCATTAAAATGTTATATTCAACCCTCGCCTAGTCATTCATTCGACCTGCCTCCTTCATCTTTTCTTGGCTTTAGCAAGAATAGAGGACTGACCCTAAAATACCTCAATTAATAATAATCCTTGCTTCTGTTGGTTGAATCCCTATTCTATAAGAAGCACCCTGTACAAGGGGCACCTGGGTGGCTCAGTTGGTTAAGCGACTGCCTTCGGCTCAGGTCATGATCCCGGAGACCCGGGATCAAGTCCCACATCGGGCTCTCTGCTCGACAGGAGGCCTGCTTCTCCCTCTCTCACTCCCCCTGCTTGTGTTCCCTCTCTGGCTATGTTTCTCTCTGTCAAATAAATAAAATCTTTAAAAAAAAATTAAAAAAAAGAAGCACCCTGTACATCATATCTTATTCAAGCACAATTGCAATTTTATGAAATAGGTGTTTATTTCACTATTTCAGATGAGATGATAGAGGCTTGGAGAGGTGCAATGACTATGACCAAGATTGAAGAGCTAGTGCATGTCGGAGCTAACTTCATAACCTAAGCTTTTCCTGCTCCACTGCCATGGGTCTGTCATTCAGTCCATCGTGTCCTGGAGAGAGCCTAATGTGGAGAAGTCATCATATCCACAGCCATGGAGCTTGGAGACACTGCCAGTGTTACAGGCATATATCCTTTTATTGCACTTTGCAGGTAACTACGTGCTTTACAAATGAAAGCTTTGTACTATCGAGCAAATGTGTGGAGCAAATCTGTTAGCGCCATTTTGGTTGAGTGAGTCTACTGGCAGCATTTTCAACAGCATTTGTTCCCTTCGTGTCTCTACATCACATTCTGGTCATTCTTGTAAGATTTTTTATTATTATTTTTTGTTATTATTACATTTGCTATGGTACCCTGTGATCCATGATTAGGACTCACTGAAAGCTGAGAAGATGGTTAATATCTTTTAGCAATAAAGTGGTGTTTGATTGAGGTATGTACATTGTTTTTAGAAATAATGCTATTGCATATTTAATAGACTACAATATAGGAGACATGTAATTTTATATGCATTTTTGGGAAACCAAAAAAAAAAAACAACAACAAACAAATAAAAACCTGCATTTGACTTGTTTTATTGCAATATTCACTTGGATAATGATGGTCAGGAAACCAGTGCACAATATCTCCAAGGTATGCTTATATTCATACTAGGCCATAGTTGTTGTTAACTCAGTATCTGTGGGACACATCAAAAGACACAGCTACACATCCCATTAGCTTCTCTTCCTAGACACTCATCCAGTGTGAAGACACTCAGCCCATCCGCCCCAATCGATGCACACCCCACCCCCACCCAGCCACCATCAATATCCCAGACTCCCAGGACTCATAAGCACGTGACCTCTGGAAATTAGTCATGACCCAACCCCATTCCCCTTTCTTTGGAAACATACACATCTTCTCCTAAGCTCAGGAAATCTCATGGGAGAGAGAATATTAAAAGCTAACGGGTGATAAAATAAGGCTTCAGAATCTTATCCCTAAGAGCATTGTAGGTTGAAGCAGGCAGAGACTCTATGAGTTATGAGTCTCTAGACCAGCACTTGAACTTTACAGCTGAGGAAACAGGGCTCGAGGAGATGGCATGGGGTCCTTTATGAGGCTTGCTTGCCCACCCTTCCAACCTTCATCTCGTGCCATTCTGCCATCTTCCATGCCCCCAGTATAACACACAGCCCCTCGCCAGGCAGCTAGGTACAATGGAGAAGTAAGTTGTTTAACATGCCTGTATCTCTATACCCCCTTTCCTTGCTTTCAAAATAGTGACAGTTCAACTTTTGGTCTTTCAGCATATTTTTATTGAGATTCAACAATACCAGGGATTTTCTAGCCAAACTCAGAGGGTTTATATGACAATTAATTCATTAGAATTGATTGGTGAGATTTAAATTCCACATAAAATTCTTAGTCTATTGAGTGTTAAATAGTAAATTCTCTG
>PITA01034363.1:0-11703 GCA_004023965.1 Spilogale gracilis | reverse complement strand
TTCTCTTCCAGGATTTTGATGGATTCCTGCCTCACATTGAGGTCTTTCATCCATTTCGAGTTTGCCTTTGTGTGTGGTGTAAGAGAATGGTCTAGTTTCATTCTTCTATATGTAGCTGTCCAATTTTCCCAGCACCATTTATTGAAGAGACTGTCTTTTTTCCACTGGATATTTTTTCCTGCTTTGTCAAAGATGATTTCACCATAGATTTGTGGGTCCATATCTGGATTCTCTACTCTGTTCACTTGGTCCATTTCTCTGTTTTTGTGCCAGTACCATGCTGTCTTGGTAATCACAGCTTTGTAATAAAGCTTGAAGTCAGGTAACGAGATGCCCCCAGCTTTGCTTTTCTTCTTCAGCAATTCTTTAGCGATTCGGGGTCTTTTTTGGTTCCATATAAATTTTAGGATTGTTTGTTCCAACGCTTTGAAGAATGTTGGTGGAATTTTGATCAGAATGGCATTAAAAGTATAGATTTCTCTGGACAGTATAGACATTTTAATAATGTTTATTCTTCTGATCCGTGAACATGGAATGCTCTTCCATCTTTTTGTGTCTTCTTCAATTTCTTTCATGAGTGTTCTGTAGTTTCTCGAGTACAGATCCTTGACTTCTTGGTTAGGTTTATTCCTAAGTATCTTATTGTTTTTGGTGCTATAGTAAATGGAATTGATTCTCTGATTTCCCTTTCTTTTTTTCATTGTTAGTGTATAAGAATGCAACTGATTTCTCTGCATTGATTTTGTATCCTGTCACATTACCGAATTGTATGAGTTCTAGTAGTTTGGGGGTAGAGTCTTTTGGGTTTTCCACATAGAGTATCTTGTCATCTGCAAAGAGAGAGAGAGTTTGACTTCTTCTTTGCCAAGCTGGATACCTTTTATTTCTTTCTGTTGCCTGATTGCTGTTGCTAGGACTTCTAACACTATGTTGAACAGTAGTGGTGAGAGTGGACATCCTTGTCTTGTTCCTGATCTCAGAGGAAAGGCTGTCAGCTTTTCCTCATTGAGAATGATATTCGCTGTGGATTTTTCATAGATAGATTTTATGAGGTTGAGAAATATTCCCTCTATCCCTATACTTTGAAGAGTTTTGATCAGGAATGGATGTTGTATTTCATCAAATGCCTTTTCTACATCAATTGAGAGTACCATGTGGTTCTTCTCTCTTCTCTTATTGATTTGTTCTATCACATTTATTGATTTCCAAGTGTTGAACCACCCTGGCATCCCTGGTCATGGTGGACAATCTTTTTAATGTATTGCTGGATCCTGTTGGCAAGGATCCTGTTGAGAATCTTGGCATCCATATTCATCAGTGATATTGGTCTGAAATTCTCCTTTTTGATGGGGTATTTGTCTGGTTTGGGGATTAGAGTAATTTTGTTTTCATAGAAAGAGTCTGGGGTGCCTGGCTTGCTCAGTTGGTTAAGCGACTGCCTTCAGCTCAGGTCATGATCCTGGAGACCCGGGATCAAGTCCCACATCGGGCTCCCTGCTCGGCAGGAAGCCTGCTTCTCCCTCTCTCACTCCCCATGCTTGTGTTCCCTCTCTGGCTGTGTTTCTCTCTGTCAAATAAATAAATTTTTTTTTTCTTTAAAAAAGAAAGAGTCTGGAAGTTTTCCTTACGTTTCAATTTTTTAAAAGAGTTTCAGGAGAATAAGTGTTATTTCTTCTTTGAATGTTTGGTAGAATAACCCAGGGAATCTGTCTGGTCCTGGACTCTTGTTTTTGGGGAGGTTTTTGATCACTGCTTCAATTTCATTACTAGATATAGGTCTATTCAAATTGTCAATGTCTTCCTGTTTCAGTCTTGGAAGTTTATAGGGTTCTAGGCATGTATCCATCTCTTACTGATTGTTAAGCTTATTGGCATATAATTGTTGATAGTAATTTCTGATGATTGTTTCTATTTCCTTGGTGTTATTCATGATCTCTCCCCTTTCATTCATAGTTTTATTAATTTGGGTATTCTCCCTTTTCTTTTGTATTAGTTTGGCCAATGGTGTATCGATCTTATTGATTCTTTCAATGAACCAGCTTCTAGGGGTGCCTGGGTGGCTCAGTTGGTTAAGTGACTGCCTTCGGCTCAGGTCATGATCCCGGAGACCCAGGATCAAGTACCACATTGGGCTCCCTGCTCGGCGGGAGGCCTGCTTCTTTCTCTCACTCTCCCTGCTTGTGCTCCCTCTCTGGCTGTGTTTCTCTCTGTCAAATAAATAAAATCTTAAAAAAAAAAAAACACCCAGCTTCTAGTTTTGTTGATGTGTTCTGCTGTATCTCTAGTTTCTGATTCATTCATCTCTGCTCTAATCCTAATTATTTCCCATCTTGTTTGGGGGGTTGGTTTAATTTTTTGTTGATTTTCCAGTTCTTTAAGGTGTAATGAGAGTTGGTGTATTTCGGATTTTTCAGTGTTTTGAGTGAGGCTTGGATGGCTATGAATTTTCCCCTTAGGACTGCCTTTGCTGTATCCCATAGGTTTTGGATCAATGTATCTTCATTCTCATTGGTTCCATGAAGAGTTCCAGTTCTTCTTTGATTTCCTGGTTGAGCCACAGATTCTTGAGCAGGATCATCTTTAGCTTCCAAATGTTTGATTTTCTTCTGAACTTTTTATTGTGGTTGAATTCCAGTTTCGTGGCACTGTGGTCAGAGAATATGCAGGGAATAATTTTAATCTTCCGGTATTGGTTGAGCCCTGATTTGTGACCTAGTATGTGGTCTATTCTAGAGAAAGTTCCATGTGTACTTGAGAAGAATGAGTATTCTGCTGATTTAGGGTGGAGTGTTCTGAATATATCTATGAGATCCATCTGGTCCAATGTGTCATTAAAGGCTCTTGTTTCTTTGTTGATTTTCTGTTTAGATTGTCTATCCATTGCTGAGAGTGGTGTGTTATGATCTCCTAAAATTACTGTATTCATATCAATATGATTCTTTATTTTGCTTAACAGTTGGCTTATGTCGTTGGCTGCTCCCATGTTGGGGGCATAAATATTTACAATTGTTAGATCTTCTTGGTGTATAGACCCTTTAAGAATGATGTAGTGTCCTTCTGTGTCTCTGACTGCAGTCTTTAGATTAAAATCCAATTTGTCTGATATGAGAATCACTACCCCGGCTTTCTTTTGGGGGCTGTTGGCATGAAAGATAGTCCTCCATCCCATTACTTTCAGTCTTGATATGTCTTTAGATTCAAGATGAGTCTCTTGTAAACAGCATATGGATGGGTCCTCTCCTCCAGTCTTCAACCCTGTGCCTTTTTATTGGAGCATTTAGGCCATTCACATTGAGAGTGATTATTGATAGATATGTTTGTATTAACATCATGTTGCCTGTGAAGTTCATGTTTCTATAGATTACCTCTGTAAATTTCTGTTCTGTGTCACACTTGGGTTTCTTTCTGTTTTATAGAACCCCTCTTAGTATTTCTTGTAATGCTGGCTTGGTGATTGTATAATCTTTTAGACTTTGGCAGTCCTGGAAGTTCTTTATTTCTCCTTCCATTCTGAAAGTCAACCTCGCTGGATACATTATCCTTGGTTGCATATTTTTGTCATGTAATTTCCTGAATATGTCTTGCCAGCCCTTTCTGGCTTGCCAGGTTTCTGTGGAACAGTCTGACGGTATTCTGACGGTCCTCCCTCTGTAGGTAAGGGATCACTTCCCTCTAGCTGTCCTTAAGACTTATTCTTTGGTTTTATGATTCACGAATTTCACAATTATGTGCCTGGAGGTTTTTCTGGCCTCATTGATCTTGAGGGGTGTCCTCTCTGCCTCTAGGACATGAACATTAGCTTCATTCCCCAGATTAGGGAAATTTCATCCATGATTTGTTCAACAGTATCTTCTAGGCTTCTCTCTCTCTCAACTCCTTCGGGGACTCCAATAATTCTGATATTGGAGCATTTCATGGCATCATTTATTTCCCTTATTCTGTTTTCATGGGATTTTAGCTGTTTGTTCCAAGACTTCTCTTGCAGGATCCTCCTTCTTAATCCATCTCTCTTCTAAATCACTGATATGATCTTCAGCTTCACTTACTCTGGCTGTTAGCATATTTATGTTAGATTGCATCTCATTAATAGCCTTTCTAACCTCAGCTTTCACTTCTGTTATTAGGGCTTCCATTTTGGACTAATGTTCTTTTCCAAATTAGCCATTGCTTGGACGATTGCTGCCCTGAATTCCATTTCTTTCATATTGTTTATGTTCTTTTCCAGTAATTCTGTGATCGGAGTTGCAGACTCAGGGTTCTTCTTCTGTTGGATGTTCCTTCTCTGAGTCATTGTGGTGAGGAGTGGTTGAGGGGGTGTATAGCTAAATATATCAGCCACTATCCAGGTGAATTGGTCACTGGAAGGTTTTGGAGAAATCAGAATTCACCACTGAAAAGGAAGAAGAAAGAAAAAAGAGAAAGGAAGAAAGGAAGCACAAAAAGAAACCCCTGCCAGAGTGGGGCCCAGTGGTAGGATTTATATGGAACAAAACTACTACAGGGTAAAGAAAAGGGCTATCAAGGGTAAATGAAGAGATCAAAAATCAAAGCCCAACCTGAATTGCCCCCAAGACCTGTATTTATATAATACAAAAGCAAAAACAATTACACAGAAACACTGACAGACTAGAGTGGGAAGGTGTCGACAGACACTCCTTGTGGGCAAGGAAAGTGTTTTAGGTCCTCTTGAATTTGTCTTGTTATTATTGTTTGAGGAGCCCACTTTCTAAAGATATAGGGAGATTAGAACTGGTTGTATATGGGGGTAGTATTGAATAGAGATGTAGGATTATCTTGAAGCTTACAACTATATGCATATGTAAAAGAAAAAATAAAGGAAAGAAGAGAGAAGAAAGGGAGAAACAGATAAAGGAAACAAGGAAACGAGAGGCAACAATAACAGCTACAGAAAATACAGAAATGTGTTTAAAAAAATTTCAAGGTAAAAAATTGTTATGGAGTGTTGTATTGAGTATCACGTTGTGATAAAAAGTGGGTTAAAAATTAAAAGAACAAAAACCGTGGGAATGAATTTTTAAGTTTAAAATGGAAACTTTAAAAGTAAAAATAGAAAAAAGTTAAAAAAGCAAATAAGGTGAAAAACTGTATCAGTAAAGTGTATAGTTTTGGGGGCAGTACCAGGAGTTTAATAAATTGCCTTTCCCCCCAATGTTGGGGTTTTACAGTTTGGGTGCTGTCCTCCTGTGCTTCTGGCTTGCCTTCTGGGGGCGGGGCCTGCTGTGCTGTTTTCAGTCCCTTCTATCTGGGCTGCGTCTCTCCACCCCCTTCCTAGGGACTTGAGTCTATGGTAACCAGGTTGTCAGGGTTCAGTTCTCTGGGAGGTGGGGTTGTTCTTTTATGGCCTTTTTCAGCTGCTGAGAAAGTCAGGTCGGAGCAAGATGTCTGTGCCCAGGCCTCCTTCCCAGAGAGAGCCCCTACACAGAGAGAGGCCCTGTATAGCCTCCCTCTTGGCAGCCTGTCACAACCGGGCAGGCACAGACGCTGATTTGATTTCTGTCCAAAGCCCCTGCTTGTTGTTTCACTCCTGCACCTCGAAACCACAACTGATTTTGGGTCACGCGACCTTGTCTGTGCCCCGGGAGGCTGTGTGGCCTCCAGGCAGGAGGGACTGAGGTCCTGTGGCCCCACACATCCTGTGCAAGTCTGCCAAATTGCCTTCCCTGGGGGTCCGTGCCTGGCCCCCGGGGTGGAGAGATGCGGGAGAGAAAAGCAGCGGAGGAAAGGGGAAAAAGATTAAAAAAAAATAGCGGTGGAAAAATAGTCTCCTCGCTGCTGGTTCCGCCGAGTTCCCTTGCGCCACACCGGGTGCACCTTCTCTCCCTTGTGCCGCGGGGCACTCTTTCTGCCTGCGGATCCCCGTCTCCCCGGCTGCAGCGGCAGAAAGACAGACTCCGCACCGCCAGCTCTGCCGTGCTCCCGGCTCTGCCTCGCTCCAATCAGATCATAATCTGCTGTTGTTCCCCGAACACAGAGAACACAGAGCACTTTCGTGCTGGGGTATTGGCTTCCAATGGTTCGGCTCTGTGGGCTTCCTCCCCCACGCCCCTTGTGTCTGGGAGTAACCCTCCGATGGCTCTCACTTGACTCTACCTCTTTGTCGATGGTCCTTGTCCCCCATGGTGATCCAGAAGTTGAGTTTGGACTTTATATGGACAACAAGGAAAAGAGATTTAGAATGTTACTTGGTGGCAGTGTGAAGGATGATCTTAGATAGGGATAGAAAGGAGATAAGAGGCCATATTGGTCTGCTGAAATTGTCAAGGTGAATGATAATAAAGACCTGAATTTAGGCAATGACAGAGTGAATGAATAGCAGGGCTTGAATTTAAGGGATGGCTCTGCTTAGAAACTACCAGTTTTGGTGAACAATTGAATGGGGACCATATGGAAAAAGTAGAGCTTTGAAAGAGCTGGTTTGGGTGAAAGTTGCCACCATTAACTGAAATAGTAAGCAGGAGAGGAGGAGCTTGGTTAAAGGGAGATGATCAGTTCCATTTTGAATGGGTTATACTGAATGTTAGTACAGCACACCCAAGACAACTGTTTCCCCCTGTTGAGCTTATAACTCAATTGGCAGTTGTTGCTGTGTATCCTGTGTGACTGTCATCCTGTTTTATAAGGATGCCTTATCTCACTAAGTAGAATATTGGTCATAAAAGAACAGAATGATGGACTTCACTTTACAGATGCTTCTTAGCAGTACCCATGTGGTCTGTTCCTAACAGGTGCTCAATAAATATATATTAAAGTACAAGTAAATAGAATTGTTAGATTGATGATTCTTTTTTTTCACAAGCTGTTTGACTATTCTTTTGGGTGCCTGTGTATTAATCAAACTTTAAGTAAGCTCGTTGGTAAAGTGCCAGCCTGGCTTTCTACATGTGTTTGCCTTCATCTTTCAGTTAGGATGAGTGGGTAAGTCTTACCAGCAACTGTCTCATGGAGGAGAGTTTTTAATCGGCCTTCACATTTTCCTTAAATGGACTTTTCACGTAGTTTATGTAGCAGAAGGTGATGGCACTTTGTGGTACTGAAGTGATACCTCTTCAAGATCTCAGCTAGGAAAAGGAGAAAGAAGCCATGCCTATCCTATTTTCAACTGTTTACATGATATTTAGAGCTGTGATTAGTACATAGTATAATTTCAATAAGTATTTAACAGATGAGTGAACAAATGTAGTTGACCCCATGTTCTTCTATTTTCTTGGGTATTTCTATACATATCTGGGATTCAGGTGCTGGACATAACTCCCTCATACTAAGTCTTTCTATTCTAAAATGTATCATACACTTATGTATTTTTAGAAAATTTAACTTTCTGACCTTTGTCAGCTTTACCAGATAAGCATGAAGAAGAATCCTAAATCCTTTGCTCAGGTCTACAGAAAAAAAAAAAATTGTTTTTCCCTCTGCCACTGCTTTCAGAATTGCTTTTACATCAGGCTTTTAGGGGAATTTGATTTTCTCTATTGTCTGTCTGGAATATGACCCACTCCCCTTGGTTTTGACAAGGCAGTGGTGATTACTGACGGAGGAGGGCAGAGAGGACTGTCAGTGGATCTCTTGATTTTCCCAAGTGTGGTGAACTGGGCTGTACCAACTGAAGCCAGAATGCCCCCCTGCAGTGTGCAGGCCACCACCTGCAGGGATGTGAAAGAAAAGCACTTGGCAGGCACAGAACAAGTGCTCCCTTCAATTCAGTCTAGAAGCTTCAGGCACATGTGGCTAATGGGGTTGCTCACTTTGCCTGTCATTTGTAGCCATTACGGACTGCTTACGTCTTTGTGAGGAACCTCCTCTGTGCTACAGTTTCTGTTAGGGGCATTCTCTCCTCAACCTTATGCCCTTTCCCACCACCTGATCTTCCCTTCTTTTCCCTGTGTCCAAACAATTTTTCTCTCTCTTTGTTTTTCTTTTTCTCTCTGAACAATTGACGTTCAATGACACCAGCTCAAAATCCCTCTCTAGAGCTTTTCCCTTTGGCTCTGGCGAGGTGTTCCCTGAGTCACCAACAGCCGAGCAGCTCTGTTGGGAGGGCTGGCAGCATTTTGTTTCTGTCCACCTGTATCGTCATCAGATGTCCCTGGTTCAGCGTCACAGGGCAGTGTCTCTGGATGCACAGCTGGATAGCCAGATTCATGACCTGTTAATGACCAAAAGAAACGAGAATTATCTAGGCCTTTCATAAAAGGCATTTATAAAATTGCATTTATAAAATCCCATCTCCTCCTGTCCACTGTCCTCACACCTTAAACTCTTCTCCTTTTACTCCCCATTGGTGGAGTCTCCCCATTTTCTTTTTTAACCCTTTATCCAGTAGCAGGATTGATCTCTCTCCACAAGATGTAATCCTAATTTAGGACAGAGAAGGGATTAGATGCTATGAGGGAAAGGAAGTTTGTGAACATTATTCATGCGATAATTTTTATACTATTATGTTGCATAGTACAGAAATCGGTTTTAAATCAATACTTCAAGATGAACTCTTGCATATATCAGATATGAAGAGAGTTTTTCAAGTAAACAATTTTTAATTATTTTATTATGCTGTTTTTAAAGGTAAAATATGAACTCTCATGGAATGACCTCCTTCTTAAACAAATTTACCTTTAAATGGTTCATTTTGTGATGTCAGAATTGGTGAAGTTTCGCATTCTGGGAGTGTGTCGTCTATTAAAGGCTGCTTTACTTGTAGTGGAGAGATTTTCAAGTAAGACATGCTTTGCTACCAGAAATGAAAAACATACAAGAAAGTGTTCCAAGCTGCTAGCTGTGACCATCACAATTTGTCAGTTGTTTCAGTTAAGAAAGTCTTAAGATCAAGTTCACTAGATATATGCTGTCTGGGGGGAAGGATATCTGAAGGGCACACCCAGAGCCTGGCCTAAAGGAAGCTCTTGATGGATGTTGCATGAACTGAACTGATATTAGAAGCTTTGAAGTCCAGAAATTTACTTTTGGACATTTACTTCCCACAGCTATTTCTTAATTTCTGAAGCTGACTGTTACATTCCTCTTTCCTAATCACATGTACACAAAACCTCTCCCACCTTACTCCCGTGTCTTTGGAATTTACTGGGTATTTCCTGACTGTGAGTGTGTAAGATTGTGAGCTTCTAGAAGGAAGGTAGAAGGGACAGTGTCTAAGTGCAGCTTAAATATGTCCTTTTGGGTGATGTTGATGACTATTCTAGTAAGACCTCTGCTGGGTAAATGGGAGAAGAATGCTAGGGTATTCTTACATAATTTTTCTCCTTCTCTTGGAACTGTTATCATTTGTTTGTTTCTCCAGATATTGATTATCTCTGGGGTTGACTCTGAGACCAGATAACTGATGAGGAAGGTAGGTGGACAGGGAGGATATCTATCTTTTTCATGGAGCTGTGACTCAACCAGATGATTATAAACCTGCTATATTACAAAGTACTTCAATTACTTGAAGCCAAATACTTAAAATACATAGGCATTTAAAAGAATCTATGATTCTTTCCTAAAGCAATGCAGGGATCTACAGACACTTGTTCTTTTGGAAAGTGAATTGGCTTTGTAAGCAAAGTCTGACATCTTTAACACTAGACTAACTTTTAATACCTTTTCATATATAGTTCATTACAAAGTAAAATTTGGCTTGTCTCGGATCTGACCCTACTCAAAATTCGGTAATGACCGTGGCATATCACCATTAAAGCTGTGATAGTGGCCAAAAGTTCATGGTACCATGAAGCCAATATCTACTCTATTAATGAGGCTCCTTTATTACATTCCTGTCTATCCTGACTTTCTGGAAATAAGAAATTAATTAGATGATGCTTCACATGTGAAGTTCATAACGTTAGTACTTAATACAAAGTACCTTTTCAAGGACTAGTAGAGAAATTTGGGCATGGGCTATGAAGTTGAACGGCTTGGGTTTGGAGTTCAGGTACAACATTTCACAGCTGTGAATGTATGTACATAGCTGCTAAGCCTCTCTAGCTTTCGTTTCCTTATCTCAAAAATGAGGGTAATGGCAAGGAATCTCAAAGTTGTAGGAATTACATAAGAAAATATATGTAGAGATAGATTTTTGAGATAGGAACAAAAATCATATTTTGGGACGCCTGGGTGGCTCAGTTGGTTGGGCGACTGCCTTCGGCTCAGGTCATGGTCCCGGAGACCCGGGATCAGGTCCCACATCGGGCTCCCTGCTCGGCGGGAAGCCTGCTTCTCCCTCTCTCACTCCCCCTGCTTGTATTCCCTCTCTCGCTGTGTTTCTCGCTGTCAAATAAAAAAAATCTTGAGAGAGAAAAAAAAAATTATATTTTGTTATCTAATCTCATTGCAAAGAACTTCTGCATTTCCTTCCTCTCTTCTCCTCTAGGTTCCCAGAGCTTCCTCTCTTCTTTCACTGTCCAGCCTGAGGGGCTGTCCAGCTGATCCTTCTCTTTTCTTGTGCTCTTAAGCAGCAGCATCCCCTCTGGGAAGGCAAGGACATGTGTGTGTGTGCTAAGTAGACAGCTCCTTGCTTGTGTCTTATTTAATACTCTCTTTCAAGATTCATCCACTTGAAATCCAAATGAAAAGGAGGATGCTGGAATGGATAAAGACAAAAAATAGGTGGGAGCATCAGCCTAAGGAAATCCTGTGACAGGGGACATCAACATGTGGCATCTTGGAGTCCAGGATTAGGGGCCATGAGGGGCCATAAAAGTTTTGGGCTTTAGCCCAGGTTTAAGTTCAGTCTGTTTGGGCAAGTCATTGCTTCTGTTTGTGCTCAATGGCTTCCTTCATAAAATCAAGAGGGTTGGTCTGGCTTCAGGATTCTAAGTTCAGAAGTCTGACATATCATTTGAAAGGACACTGTGGCCAAGGCAAAGTGTGGATGTGATATGAGTGGTGAGGTCTGTGGGGAGTTGCAGAGCTGCAAATATTCAGTTCCAGATATTGATGACCCTGGGACAAGGGCTGATGATCTGTCTAAAAGCTGATCCTGAGATAGGAATTTGAGTCTAGGCAGTTTATTTGGGAGTGGGTCCCAGGAAGCATGGTGAGGGAAAGGGGGAGTGAGACCAGGAAGGGCTGAAAGGCAGTGAATGGTGTGTTAACACAAGATTTTTAGGACAGTGAGACTTCTCTGATGATACTGTAATGGTAGATGGATGTTGTTAAACATTTGTTCTAACCCATAGAGCGTACAACTTTGAGGGTGAACCCTAATGTAAACTGTGCATTCTGGGTGATTATGTCAGGTAGATTCATCAATTATAACAGACGTACCCCTGTGGTGGGGGGTGTCAATAATAGGGGAACTATGCACGTGTGGGGACAGGGCATTAAGAGAATTATATCCGGGGGCGCCTGGGTGGCTCAGTTGGTTAAGCGACTGCCTTTGGCTCAGGTCATGATCCTGGAGACCCGAGATCGAGTTCCACATCGGGCTCCCTGCTCGGCGGGAAGCCTGCTTCTCCCTCTCTCACTTCCCCAGCTTGTGTTCCCTCTCTAGCTGTGTTTCTCTCTGTCAAATAAATAAAATCTTAAAAAAAAAGAGAGAGAATTATATCTGTTTTCTGCTCAGTTTTGCTTTGAACCTTAAACTGTTGTTTAATATAGGCTTTTTTTTTTTTTTAAGAGATTCATTAATGAGTGTGGGCGACTGAGACCAAATTACCACTGAGAGCCTCTTGAGGAACTTTTTATTTTTTT